>ML685799.1:1457886-1474645 GCA_007922175.1 Pelusios castaneus | reverse complement strand
CATAGGGTGGAATAAACTAACTTTGGAGGTGCAGAGGGGAGAGAAGAGGGAGTACTAATCCATGAGGGGGTGCTTGATTTGCCAGGCTAAGTATCATTCTGTCTACACCTGAGAAGCTGAGTCTTCACAGCGATGAGGTTTTGAGGTAGCTGTTTTAACTCGAGTAAGTATGTGAGCTGCTGATCAATACTTCTATCAAGTGCTCTGTGATTATCAAACAGAAACATACGAATTTAACTCAGTGTGCCTCACATTGAAGAGGGCAGGTCAAAAGGAAGCAAGTGAATGGACTGATGTAACAGAAACAGCTGTAACAGATAATTCTCCTAAAGCAAAACATAAACATTGTCAGGAGATTAAACAGCAAGCTAGAAAAGGCTTTATTCTCATCCAGCGAGTGCAAGAAATTGGTTTCTTGGATTTTTCAAGATCAAATGTGCCAGTGAATGAAACTTTGGTCTCTTGCAGTGGAAGAGCAGATTATTAACATGTCTGGAGATCCTGCAAATGGGCATTTTGATGCCATTGTAGTCATTGAAATGTTGCGATTCTGATATTTTAAGTGCTTTTCTCAGACTTTTCAGAAGCGATTCATTGTCAGTATCTGTTTTTAAACACCTAAAAATGGGTGAGAAAATTAGTGAGCGTGCGTGCCACAAAATCAACTGAAAGCCAAAGGCTTAAAAGGTCCAGTACAAGAAAGCACTTAAGTATGTTCTTAAGTCCATCCATATCAAGGATCCCTATTCATTGAATGGGATCTTGGTCCATGACTGGGACTCCCAGGCCTTAATAATAATAATAATTCCAGCTGTATTCCAGAAAGCACATAATCGCACAAGCTTTGCTAATAGGATTAATGTTCTGAATCAGGGCCAAATTTTGATAATGTTAGCAACAAGCAACTTCAGTGTTTAAGAAAATGATCAGTGTAAAGAAATGAGTGATATATTTGTACAGATAGTTAAGCTCACAAGTCTACTTCTGTGTATTGCAAGAGAAGAATTAGTAGGAGGTAAAGGGGATAAAAAAGCTACAAGAATCAATTCTGACATTAATACAAGATGGTTGGTCAGATGATAAAAATAATCCGGTAATGTCTGCAACCATCCCTACGTAGAAAATACATTCTGACTTCATGTTAAATTCTACACTGAAAGGAGATGCATTGGATTTGTGTCCAAGTTACTGAAGATGTCATTCAGGAATGCAGAGAACAGTATATAATAAGGAAGATAGGGTGCTTTTTGGCATTCTGGGGCAATCCTCCTGACCATCTGGCATACAGGTGTCTGGCATGCTATTTAGACCTCCTTGAGAATGTCATAACACCTAACACATTGGAAGTTTAAAAACCCTTCCACAATCATCCATCTCTATGCTGGTTGACTGAAGCATTAAGGCAAATGCTGCAGCTTCCCATGACATTCGGTGCAACCTGAAGAAAACTACGAGCTTGCTTCTCTTCATGAAGCAGAGTAAGTCAGGAGTAATGAAGTCAGTGGCGTGACACTGATGGGAAAAACCGGTATAAAGGGGGAAAGAATCAGACCTGTTCCCATTGAAGGCCATAACACAGTCTCTCCATTGAACTTAAACACTCCAGTATGCTGAGATTTGCTCTAAACAGAGTTTGTCCTGAATATTTGCAGTTAATAAAGGTCTGAAAATGCTTTAAGCTCAGAGAGTTTCACCATTCTAGTGCCAAAAGGCTCTCTCAATATGGCAAATTGTCAGGGAGTGATTTGCATCATTAATTAGCAAGGTGGATATATATCATATTTTTGTTTTAATGGAAGTGAGGTGTAAGGAAAATGAACTTTTCCAGAGGAAAAGAGGGGCCAAGGAGACAGGTAAAAGCCTCTGTAAAATCTATACTGTTTCCTCTTTTCCCTCTCACTTTCCAGCACCAAAGGGTCCAAACCAGAATTACTTATGTCAGTTAATTACCCTTTGTTTTGTACCTAAGCTTACTAGGGTATTATCCAAATGTACCCGCTCGTCCTCAGTAATGGAATTGAAGTAAACTTCACTTTATTGGACATGCTTTCTATCTAGTCATTAGCACTGTATGTAATGTAAATAAACTTGACAACTATCACTGTCTGCACCATTTAAGGGGTTTCACTCAGCACAAGTCAGGTTACTTAAGCACAGACACTTCAGGCAGACCTGTTTATCTTAGACACTTAGAAGGCCCCTCTGCCGTACTAAGTGAGAGCCTTACAGTCATTTGAATGCGTTTATCCTCACAACACCCCAATAAGGGAGGGCAGTGCTATGATCCCCATTGGACAGATGGGAAACTGAGGCATGGAGTGTCTAAACATCTTGCTTCCTGAAGCCATACAGGGCAGATCAGGGAATTGAATCTAGTTCTCTCAGCTCCTAGACTAGTGCCTGAAGTACTGGACTTCCCCTCCTCTTGAAGGATCATAGCCCCAATAACAAAAATGTCTCCTTGTCATAAGTTCATGGTCAGCCAAGGTGTTGGTACTGTTGTGACCATGAACTTCCATTAAAGGGTTCTATGGTCACAAGGCTGAGCAATTTCTGGGAGAGAAATTGGTGACTTAAGGCTAACTAGAAAATGCTAATTCAGAGACTTGGGTCTCAGTAACAACCTCAGAGCTCTAGCCCCACTTTTGAACTAGTCCCAGGGCTAGTCTTCACTGACAACAGCAAATTTGCCACCATCAGTTCAAGCTTACTGATTGGGTCTGTGAAGACCCACTCAGCCGATCAGGAAGTCAATCTCTGAACACCACCCTGGCAACTGGGTTAGTGCTAAGTTGAAGGGAGGCTTTCGTTTGACTTTGTACAGTAAATATGCCAGGAATAGGGAGGTGGGAATGCAGATATGCATGTTATTTTAAGTAACGTACATATCTCCATTTGACTGTCACTGAAAAGGGCACTCAGCATAGATCTGCCCCAGTGATTAATTAATGCTCTCAGAGATTCCCTGAACAGGTAATTTTTGAGAAACTAGTTCTTCCTTTCTATCCTGATGCTGTGTCTGATTTTCATTCACTTCTGAAATTAGTTTGCAGATACCTGAAATGCACAGCTCAGATAAGGACACATTACATCATCCTGTGGATCTAGGAGAGTATTGAACATTAATGGAAAGGGAACTCATTTGGAATGACTTTTTGTACATTTCCATAAGGCAAAGACTCCATTTTCTCACAAGGCAGACATAAGACATTAAGATGGTTAATTTCTTGGTTGGGGGAGTCATGCTATGTCCTAGTCTGTACATGTTGACGTATGATATAACTACTTAGGAAGAATTAGGCAAAATGTAGATGTTTGAGGCAACCATCACGTAGAACCTTTGGATTCTGTGATTTAAATCTTTTTATCAGTGCAGTATTTGTCACATCACACTCAACATACTGTAGTTATGCTACAATTATGGTAGATCTTTCCATCTGAGACGAGGGCGTGACGGAGAGAAATCCCTGGTCAGATTATTGGTATTGAAAGAGTCCCAGTTTTCCACCCCAAACATAGCCATCCTCAACCTTCCTCCTGAATGATTCTTCTAATAATGTCTCTCTTTACCGTGGTCATACTAAAATACCTATCACTTCCATTTCCGCAGACGGGGAAAGGGAGACAAAAGCTGAATGGAAAACTCAATCCCCATCAGTTACACTATGCAGTTTTAAGAGGGAAAGTGAAGAATAACTTCAAGAGAGTTTGGCAGGCAGAATGCAATTCCAGAAATAAGAATTTGACTGGTGCCTGGGGAAACCTCTCTTATTTTTACAAAACATCCATGTCTCATTAAAAATATTCCATCTCTGGCATCCAGTGACCTCTAGCACTATCCAGGGCCATGGGTTCAAAATAGACTCCCAAGGAAAGATTGCTACCAACTGAATCAACCACCACTGCCAACTGCAACACCTGGACTTTCCTTGTAGGCCTCCCATCCAAGTTCTGACCAAATCTGAGTTTGCTTAGAGCACAAGATCTGATTAGTTCTGCGTCCCAAGATGATACTGCTTTAGGCTTTTTTATACTTTGCATCCTTGGAATTGTCTGCAAAAGGTAATGAGTAAATCATAGTGGCAGTGGATTTGGTTTCAGCCTTCCATCCCCTCCTCCCCAGAATTCTGACCTCAGTGGTCAGAAGTTGGGAAACTTCATGGATTGAGAAGGTACAAGGGACTGATCATTGGATGCTGACCAAGTCCCATCCAATGTATTGCACTGGTTCCTCCCCATAATGCTAACAGAGACACGGAGAGAGAAATGTATTCCTTGCTCTAACTAATAGAGAGCTACGTTTTAACTGTGCAGTATGGTACTAAGGAAATAAGCCCTGTGCCTGTTATTTAGAAATAATTGTTTCATTAAACAGCTAATAGCTTTGCAGACCGCTTACACTTCCATGTCATACTTATGGTCCAGTCCTTCTCTGAGGCTCACTAGTAAGGAGCCAACAAGGAAGTGGTTTTAAATCCGTCTCTTGTTCGAAATGTGAACACCAGAAGAGGGCGGGGGGGGGGGGGGAGGGACCAGGTTGTTTAATAAGACAACAAAATTCATTCACTAGCTTATTTGAAAGGGGCCTTTAATATTCTGGAGTTAAATTAAGCAACAGACCCAGCATAGGCCCCAGGCTTTGACATGTGTTTTATAATGACAGTTAATTAGATGCTGTCTGCAGCAATCATAGGCTGTCATTCCTAATACATGTCTAGTGACTTGAAGGACAGGAGAATTTCCCTCCTCCTCCCCCAACTGAAATCAGTTGCCAAAATTAACTATGAATATATGAAGTGTTAATTTGACAATTAATATAGCCTTTCCTTGCATGCCAGCAAGTGGGTCCCTTTAAACTCCCTTTCTTGTATCTGCTTGACATTTCAGGCTGTTTTGTGTACACTCCATGGCAGGTAGAGAAGAATATGATTTCCTGGCAGCTCCTCCCAATCTCATTCTTTCTCAGGGTATGTGTTACCTGTCATGGTATCTTACATATTATAACATTAAGAACTGTCAAGTTCCACAAATCACTTCCAATTACACTCCATTGCTCCCCCAGTGCAGGACAAAGGTGTTATTACCTTAGGGATTTGGCTCAAGCCATTAGACTGGGAAGGCAATTTTGTCATCATTCATGCAGGTGAGTGTGTGTGTGAGAGAGAGAAATTCCTAATTCCCAGCAATGTCTTGTGCTTCCTATTATAATTCAAGAAGAATGGCTATAATTCTTCTATTACTTGTTTAGTAGATCCAGATGCACTTTCCCCTGCTACAGTTTTTTTACCCTGTTAATGGCCACCACCACAGCATTAAACACTCTGTCTTAAGAAACCCAGGCTGATGTCTGAGCCCACGGTAACTTGGACTTTTTAAACCCAGCTCTGAGGCAGTCAAGAAAGCAATCCATTCAGAACTGCAAGTTCCAAGATCTTCCAGTAGATGCTGGATTCCCTTTTATGCCCAGTGGCCCGTGAGTGCAGTAACTATTGCTGATGAATTTCGGAGGTAGTCATGTGTGTCATAAAGAATATGGGCAAATGTTTGTGATTCCATAAATGAGAACATGTCTGATTGGGTATTTGGCCCTTCGGATCTAAACTGGGTGCACTTCCACTGCTCTGGGTTTAGTAATGATATTTATAAATAGAAGCTAGGTTAGAGCAGTAACTCAGAATTTGGGAATCCTCAGTTCCCTTCTCTGCCCCAGACTAACTCTGTGACCGCCCTTGGCCTCCCTGTATCTCTCCGTGTCTGTAAAATAGTAGCACTTCCCTATCACCCAGGGTGTTGTGAGGATAAAGACATTAAAGATTGAGCAGTGTTCCCATACTAAGGCAATGGGGCTTGCATACATAGAGAACAGAGAGCTCTTTACATGTGTTGAACAATCCTCACAATACTTGCATGCGTGTGTTAGATGTGTATTGCTCACATTTTACTGATGGGGGAGTAGACACAGAGAAGTTGTGACTTACCATGACTACAAAGCAAGTCCTGGTCAAGGTGTGGGTCGCTGGCCTTTAGACTACGCCTCACCACAGAGATTTGTTACTTCTGATGTCATTCTTAAGGGCTGGGGTGCTCATTTAGCGTAACTTCAGGCGAAGTTCCTTCTGTTCTGGCTAACGCATGGGGACAACAGGAATCAACACACTGGATTTATGAGCCATCCATATGGCATCTTGATAAAACAGCATATGCCAGTCCTCTGTGACCATCGGGATTCAGTGACTTATGCCAGTAGGAACTATGTGCAGCCACATGACTCTGGAAGTCAAGTTTCTGGGCATCTTGTTCTTCCTCGCAGCTGTTTCCACAAGCAAAACCGACATTCTACCAGATTGGCTCAGTCATTGAGACCTTCTGCTGGGCAGACTTTTACAGTACCCTCAAGATCTTCCTTTTCATGGTGTATCATATAGTTCAACTAATTATTGATTTATTTGCCAGCCAGGCTTCTACTTAGCTACCCATTTCCTTTAGGAATCCTGACCTTACAATGCAGTTCTGCTCTAAAAAGCAGTTGTTTAAAATATCGTTGTGGGTTTCTATGTTTTGGGTATCAGTAATGATTTTGGATTATCTCACATTCCAGCTAAGGACTGAGAGTCAAACTACGTTCTTTCCTCCTTACATATCACCCCCAGAAATGAAAGATTTGTAGATCAAATTGTGTCTAGTTATGTCTGTAAGATCCCATTAACTTCCAGCAATACTTTCAGTGCGGCGTGGATGTTACATTGTCCTCAGTTGGTTTGCAGAGCTAAGCGTGTGTGAAGTGGAGGCTGTTTCTTCTCGGGTAGCCACAGAATAACTCTGATTCATTCTTGTCACTCATTCATTTTCAATCTTAAGCCAGGTAATGCTGCTTTGCATCTATTGCACTTTTCATCAAAGGGTTCTCAAAGCATTTTCATTCATTAACAAATTAAGCCTCATACTGTGAAGCAAGTTATATTATTTCCCATTTGACAGCTTGGCGAAAATAAGACACAGAGAAACGGCGTTACTTGCCCTATTACATATAGAGCATCAATAGTGGGAATAGAATCCACTAGACCTGACTCTCTCCTCCTGCTTTTATCTCTAGACCACACACCCTCTCTGTCACGTAGCTTTGTGCTGTGTTTCTAATAGCATAACCTACACACGCATTACATTTTGCAAAATTAGTTTGAGGTTTTCCTCTGGTTCTGGTGCCTTGACAACATTATTAAATGCTTTGTCTTTTACTGTGTGATAATTTCGCACGTATTCCTTACAATAACTGCGGTTCTTAGCGTAGCTCTGCTGCTTTATGTCTCAGTTCCTCTGGCTTGGTTGTTAATGACATGGGAAAAAAAGCAGTTTCGAACCTATCCTCCACATAGGTTATTTAAATCAGTGTATACAGTGCGGGCTATTAATATTGCGGTTGTGACTTTTGACTAATTGTTTTTTCTTACCGTTAAGTAATCAGCTTCAAAAAATTCCAGCCCAGCTATGTCTGGGAGAATAACCTGGGGTGGCAAGTGTTCCTTTAGCATTCACAATCCAGTTCAAAATCAGACTCAAGAAACTTACTTCTTTGCTGCCTAGCGTATGAGGTGATTGTAGCATGACACACGTGCTGTACTATTGCGTGTGACAGGTGGAATCGCTGAGCATCCATTTATATATAGGTACTCAGCACAGAAGCGCAGGAGGTGGATTGGACGGTGAGACAGCTAATTGCACCATTTTATGTAGCATCTTTGCTTTGTGGCTGATAAATAGCAGAAGCCCCGTGGAGAAAAGGAACTCACACACGAAGCTCATTCAGCTAGCAACTTAGTCTAATCTTGTGAACCAACCTGTGGGACATTTTGCCAAATAGGCTGGGAGTCGGGTGGTTGCTGGACAATTCTGTCTTCACTGTGGTGACTTAGAGAGTATTTCCTAATAGACAAATGACAGAAGCGTCATGAAATTCATGAGCGTGCACAGAAAAACCACTAGGGCCTGCCATACCTGTGTCTTATTTGCAAAGTCAGAGCATCTTACCCCATTTTTGCCTTCAGTGGTTCTCTTCCCTGGCGTCTCACCCTCTGTGACTTACCCTGGCTTACCAGGAATGCTGAATCCAGGGCCGTCCCTGGGGGGGCCGAACGGGGCGATTGCCCCGGGCCCCGCGGTTACACGGGCCCCACGCTGTCCCGCTCCATGGCCACACTCTTCCCTGCTTGCCGCTGCCTTCGGCAGGGAGCCAAAGGCCGTGTGGCAGGGCGGGCTGGGAACACTAATCCCGGCCTCTGGGCTAGCTCTCCCCCCATTTTTGTTCCTACAGTGACATACAGGCAGCTCAGTGACACCCTCCCCTGGTTAGTTCTTTCACATGCAGGCAGCCGACCCGTGGCTCCACACGGCTGCTGCCGCCTCTAGATTTGTGCAGGAGCTGCCCTCAGCCTGTGCCTTTGAGGGGGGAGTGTGGTTCAATGGGTTGGGATTCAAAACCTAAGACTATCTCAGCCACACCAGGCCGCTGTGCAGGTACTTGAAGAGGTTGGGAGTCGCTGCCTCAAGGAAAGCCATCCCGGCAAAAGCCTGCGTGCGTCTCTTATTGCATCATGTGGCACAAAACAATGCCGCTGTAATTGCTTCATCTAATCCCTTATTAGCCTGTAATGTGGTTTCTGTCATGTCAGACTTTTTTTTATTTAATTTCAATAAAATGCTAACAATATTTTGCTTCTCATTCATCCCCATCCCGGCCGCTTCGGAGACTTATAAGTAGATTGTTATGGCATTAATTTTGATTTCATGGTCAGGGCCTGTTCCTCAATAGGGATGATATGATTTTGCCCCCACTGCATCTTCAAACAAGGAATCTACAAACATCCCTGTGATGTCTCCTACTGCTTTAGAAGATTTGATATAATGGAGGGATGATGAAGCAATCAAACAAATCCTATTTACACATCCCTGCGAGTATAATTCATGCATCAGTGAACACTTTCGATGGAAAATTACCTTTGGAGTTTAAATTTCCATTCCAAAGTTGCATTACAAAGATAATGTTGTTTCTGTAGGCTACAGGGTTTTGCTTTTTAGAGACCGTGAAATTTATATCTTGTTGCCACTTTCATTGTATAAGTGAAAAGCTTAAATACAAAGTTTTTCAAATCCTTGTCTATAAAAATGAGATTTTTAATAGTTTACTCGATAGTGCTGACTTTCACCTTTTTTTCTTTAGTTTCCCAATAGCTCAAATTTATAGCCTTGTTTAAAAAAGGAAAGGAAAGGAACTAAATATATAGCTGAAGAAACTGTGCAAAACGGATTTGGTTTTGGAGATCTATCAGCATCCTCTGAGTGTCGTCTTACCACCCATTTGAGGGGTTATTTTAGTAAATTGGTGAGATTTATGTGAGAAATCTCATCAGCACAAGTAACTTCACGGAAGTCATGCAGAAATCAGTGCTGCATACTGTACATAAGGAATAGCTTTTCATTCTCTCTGGGATGCAGCTGTGCCTGGCTTTCATTTTAAAAATAAAAAGGAGGAAGTTCAGAGCCCACTGATCCAACATATTATGAAAGAATTAAAATAGCAGTTGTGTCCATCTGCTGCTGTCACCCAGGGTTTTCATCGATAGGAATAAGAACTGTTGGTGGGCCAACTACATAGCATGTCAATATTGTTTCTTTAGAAACATAGTGTGATGTTCCCCCTTTACAATCTGGCCTGGTGTGTAACTGTATCATGTTGATCCCTCATTCCTGGGCCCTAACTTACTCGCTTTTGCTCTGTAGACCACACACTCCTGGGTCAGCCGACACCCAGCTTCCTGCGAGTAATTGATCCCTGACCTGGAGAAGGAGCGCTTCTAGCCAGCCGTTCATGGGGTTGATCTCCAGCAAATACCCCCAGACCCAGATGCAACCCTGGGAATTGCTGTCTTACAGGATTCAGTGCTGTATACTGCACCCTGCAATCTCATTTACATTTCTTCGTCACTTTAGCAAAGAAATTGCTATGCAACAGCTCTGTCTTTCTCAGTGAGGTCTCTGCATACACTCAATCCACATGTCGTGTTTTAGGCAAAGTAAACAAAAAGTTAATTGACTACAGCAAGATTTTAAATGATTGTAAGTCAGATTATTATGAATCAAGGATTTGATCACAATTAACTAAAAGAATAAATTACACCATAAACTAAACTCAACACTTGAATAGCCTTCCAGACCTCAATGTTAGCTTACCTGGAGCTTGGCTGAGATGGCTCCTGCAGCCACACACCCCCAACCTCTCTTTTGGGCAGTCGTTTAGTGTTCTTGAATAAGGGAGAGCTCCAGAGAGACAAACGCTTCTGCCTTTAAGAAGCTTCCTCAGCACCACTTGGGTCAGGTGATTGTTGGTATCCAGCAATGGGCATGATTTCCCTCACTTGAGTCAAATAAGTGTCACCGTATCAGGCTAGTCCATTGTTCCTGTATGCACGTCTCTGCGAGGTGTGAACCCTCACCTTGTATCGTCTGGGTGTATTCAAGCCATATGAGAGACACATTTGGGAATATTGCACACCAGAGTTTCATATCTATATATAGGACATTGCCGGAAACACGTTACCCTAACAGTAATGTTCATATGACATGAGCATTCCAGAAACACCGTACATGACACACTATTCATCAGACAGTACACAGTTTACATGCTAAGGATGAACATGAATGATACACAAACCACACTGTAAGGGTGTACATGGGGTACAGCGCGTCACACACACTACTGTACTTGTATAGATCTGAATCCTGAAAGTTCTTGCACAATGTTTCACTGCATCACCAGAGGAGACTGCGTGTGATACAGGTGATTGAATGAGAGGGGGAGGGGTGGGCAATGTATGCGATAGAAGAGACATGGCCTCAAGTACAATGTTGCTCATTTAAAGACTAACAGATTTATTTATCGCATGAGCTTTCATGGGAGAAAATCCCACTTCGTCAGATGCTTCGAAGCGTCTGACGAAGTGGGATTTTCTCCCATGAAAGCTCATGCGATAAATAAATCTGTTAGTCTTTAAAAGTGCCATAGGACTCTGTTGGTTTTCTGCAAAAGACTAACACGGCTCCCCCTTTGCAATCCTGCTCATGTTAATGAGGCAGTCTGCTGTCTGCTCCCCTCTTAGGTCTCACTCCTGCTCCTAGAGTGGAGTTATTTGGCAACCTCCCAGCAGCATTTCATGAATGCAGGATCTAATTCCCCTGCACCTTCTTTCCTACTCACTTCTTAATTTGCAGAGCAGCCCGTGTCTGGGTTGTGCAGGATCAGACTCTGTGAGTTTCATCCATGGATCTCACAAATATTAATCCCCACAACATCTTTAGGTAGGTAAATACCTGTTGTTGCAAATTGGGAAACTGAGACACAGAACGGTTAAATGACTTGCTCAGGGTAACATCATGGGTCAGCATCAGAGCCAAGAGTAAAACCCAAGGGTCTTGGATCCCAGTCTGCATTGCTCTAACTACTCGATGACAGTCTTTTCCTGTGTCACTTCAGACATGTTCTGTGTAGAATAATCCAAGCTGCCAAATGAATGCCATTTAGGGGAACTTACCCCTCCCTGTCCATGCAAATGGTGCTCCGTGTAGACTTGGGGAATTCTGATATGAATTCCTATTTGATCAGATGAGGCGGGTGAGGTAATATCTTTTATTGGACCAACTTCAGTAAATGAGGTCTTCTTCAGGTCTGGGAAAGGTGCTCCAGGCATCATAACAAAATGCAAGGTGGAACAGATGGTTCAGCATAAGTAGTTAGCACACATTGTAAGGGTCCCTTTCTGGTAGAAGAGCCTGTTAAAACCTCTGAAGTCACAGGAAAATGAGGGGATTGGTAGATAACAGATTGACTCTAGCATCTCTGGTCACTCCATGATTTTTAGTGTCTAGCAGAGTTATGCTCTCAGGCTTGTCTTTTGAAAGTATTGCGCAGGAGGATGAGAGCTGATCAGTCAGGTGTAGAGTGATTGTTTTGGTGAAAAGTATTCATCCACAGGCGATAGGGTGCCTCCCTTGTGAGGCAAAACAAACGAGGAGTCCTGTGGCACTTTTAAAGACTAACAGATGTATTTATCACATGCACTTTCATGGGAGAAAATCCCACTTCGTCAGATGCTTTGAAGATGGGGAACTTACAGAATGGGAGGAGATTAAATGCAGGGAAGTGTATGACCCATCGGTCCTCAGCAATAGAAGTTGGTTCAATAAAAGATGCTACCTCTCCCATTTCGTCTCTCTAATACCGTAGGCCCGACGTGGCTACAACTATACAGCATATGTAACAGATAACAAGGGTTTACCTGTAATCTAGATATTTGAGGTTCCTGTTGAACCCATCTAAAGAATGTGAAGGATATCCGAGCACCTGATATGCTTTTAGAAAACAAAGCACATAGGATCTCAGTTCTTTAATCATGATAAAATAGTTTAAACTTGATCCTGAGATGCATGGAATAAATTTTTCTATGGCTTAGTTAGGAGCAGCATTGGAGATCTGACTGGTAGGACTGGGTAGCGTTACAATACCCCAACTGGTACCCATTTGGAAGTCTTGAAGCAGAATCATAGAACTGGCACTGGTTTAAATGGGAAATAATAGTTGGGTTTTTTATTCCCTCTCGATTTTTGGGAGGGTTGCTGTGAACAGCACAGTAACTTTCATGTAACTTTCAAGGGAAGGCAGAATCACCCCAACATGAATGCCCCAGCTGCCTTTGAACAGGAATAGGCTTAATTTGACTGAAGCGCCACTTATCTCATACAAGTGTGCATCTGACGCGCTTTGAACTGTGCCGAAGTAGCACATCACAGATAGCTGGGTCTCTTATCACGGGGCTGTAATGAGGGGAAAACATTCTCAGGATGTCTTCCCTATTTTTAAATTGCTTCTTTATTCATGCCCTTTTCTGATACTACACATACCGTCTTTTATTTAATTTTTTTTAGTGGGAGGTGGGGTATCAACTCCTTAGAAGGAAAAATTCCTCTTTTAGAAGAGTGTGTGGGATATTTAGTCTAGATATAGGATGGGCAAATTATAAATGCATAAATATGTACATTTACCAGAAAGTCTTTAAACTCCGGTGAGTGATCTTCAAGACCAATCAAGGTTTGGCTTATTTCTGGAGTGTTACCATTGACAACAGAGAAAGCTAAGTTAAACTGTGCGTGTAAGTGGTGTTGAAAGTCCAATACACCATTAAGAATGGTGAGGTTAAGGAACTTGAATGGCTGAGAGACTTGGCTTGCTCAGAATTAGCCTTGGGTAGTACTAATAACCAAGTCATTACCATTTCCGGCCCTTCGTGGGTTAGAGAACTATTTGAAATAGTTCTTGTATTTCTCAGTTTACCTCCCTGTGAATAATGCTTTACATCACAAAAACCATCCCTCCCATGGTACTTGACACCATTTGGCCCCTTTCGGGGCAATTCCAGTAGAAAACACTGAGTATCTAATGGACTATGGAGACTTTCAGTCTCATGTGAGTGGGTCTTTTACTAACCATGAGGACAGGGATGTGGATTGCCATGATGACTCAGATTGGTTGTTTAAGGTTCTCTTGTGTAGCTAGGACCAAAGCTGAGAAAGATAGAAGCCATGAGATTGACACGTGGTTTCTGTGAGATAATTTCATCTCAGATTCAGTTTCTCTCTGTGGCACTTCTTTTCAGTGTGTGGTGATGAGTGCTGGGTGATGTGATTGACCATCCTGGTATAATTTGCTGGTCATAATTTAACAGCTGTGATAACCAAAGGGAAGGATCATCTCTTTGGATCATGGAGCAAGAGTCTAGGAAACTATTATGTTGGACTTTGCTTCTGCCTTGGATCTTTGCCATCAGCATTTGAGTTTGCTTCCTTTTTAGCTACATTCATTGCATGTCTTCAGAGACATGGGAAGTACTGGAGGAGAAGGTGGTGTTCAGATGCCAAGATATCTCTGCCCATGCTCAGTGTGTAGTTAGGATGTTTTTGAAAAGGCTCTCAAATTTAGCTGGATCCATGAGTTTACTGTGATGGACCCTGGTGGTGGAAGCATCTGGAATACCTTGGATAGTCAGTTGGAACCTCATTGTTTCCCTTGTTAGTTGATATTTCTGGTGTCTCCTCCAGTTATGCTGATTATATAGGAATGGGGCTGCAAGTTAGCAGGAAGTACCAGATGGTAAAAGATCTGACAGCCACCTTGGATGCTGTGTTTGCCTTGCATTGTGGGAAAGGACAGAGCGGCAGAAAGATGAGGTCTAGAATGCTTTAAGGAAGTCTGGCAAGCTGGCAGCAGTATTTATTCATTTATTTATTTTTTTGATCCTGTGTCTTTAAATGAGTAATGCTGTCGTGCAATTGAGGTCTTGCAAGGGGGCCACGCGGGCGTCCAATCTATAAATGGCGGCTCCAGTGGTGGGGTGCTGCTCCTCTTCGGTTCCTGTTGCGGAAGAGTGTGGTCACTTACCCAGGAGCTTGACCTTTGAAAGCTCCTGGCCCCTGGATGACAGCCCAAACCAAGCAGCTGCCTGCTTTGTAGGCCATGAGGTGGGACCCACCATGTGTATGCCAGCGCCAGCCTCGGAATGAGAGGTCGGAATTAGGAATGGGACTCTACAGCACAAGGTAGGCAGAATCCTAAACCAGCAGGCACGTGCTGCAGAGATTTCGTTTCCATCTTTTGCTTACAGTTTAGCCAGGTGGCGAGAAGAAATTTGTGGTGGTTCTAATGCCACACCACTCGTCAGTTGGGGAGAATGAAGCACGCACTTATTTTTGTTCTCAAAGGGGTAGAATAATGGAATGAAGAACATTTTGTGAGTGCTTTTCTTGAATGTCTGTAATCACCTTTTTCTCATTAACTTAATTTCTCTTAAATCAAATAATTGAGGTCACTGAAGAAGAGTGAGATGAAAGAAGAGGGTAGCAGAGGGGCTAAAGTAGGAGGGGTGGGAAGTTGTTACAATTTGAATGAACTTTTCTCAGCTTCATCCAGACGCCTCTCTACCTTCAACATGCAGTTTAATAAAGTAAGAGGCGACGAAGGTTTTTTGGCTAAGTTCAGATGTCAACGTCCATTTAATATCTAATATATCAACTGCTAGGTCTGCTACTTATTTACCTACTTTACTATGATCCAGAGCTTAAGGGTGAGCCAAATGGATAAAAAGCAGCAAACTTTTCCCCAGCTGCTAACCTGTAACCCAAACTTAAATTAAATCTAAATTAATTTTTTTAGGCGTGTTTAAAAACACCAGGCTATTCTTTTGTTTAACATAATTTTGTGCATGGATCTGTGCATGCATTCTGCTTTCAGTAAAGATGGAAAGTGCCAGAACGTTGAGAGCAGGCATTTTTTATAGTGGCCTGACATAACACAAGAACCAGGGGTCATCCAGTGAAATTATTAGGCAGCAGGTTTAAAACATACCAAAGGTTTAAAACACAACAAAACTTTTTTACACAACGCATAGATAATTTGTGGAGCTTGTTGCCAGGGAATATTGTGAAGGCCAAAACTATCATAGAGTTCAAAGAAGAATGAGGTAAGTTCATAGGATCGATCCTTCAGTGGCTATTAGGCAAGATCATCAGGGCTGCAACCCCACACTCTGGTTGTCCTTAGGCCAGGAGACGGGATGACTTGGAATGGATCACTCAATAATTGCCCTGTTCTGTTCATTCCCTTTGAAGCTCCTGTCATGGTCTACTGTCAGAGACAGGATACTGGGCTAGATGGACCAATGGTCTGATACAGCAAGGCCATTTTTATGTTCCTATGACCATGAAACAGGAAGCTCTGAAGATCATAGAAGAAAATCTAGCTCTCCTTACGGAGAGTGTTGAACATATGTTACATGCAGCACTCTTGGAAACATCAGATGCAATACTATGTCACCCCTTGCGGATTCTGCCCTCCGACACCCACATTCAATGGTAATGGGTCCATATAAACAGATAGAAGAGCTCAAGCTCATACTCTATGCCAGGCCTCAACAAATCCTCGGAACCAAGTCTCCATGGCGACGAGAATATGTTGCCTGGCACCCAGCTCTGCTGGAGAAATGCAGCAAAGAAGTGCCTTCTGGTATTCAAAAATAAAATTAAAGGCGCCTTTACTAGGCGGTCACTAGATTCAGCGGCTTTTTGGTGGTGGGAGACTTTTTGGCAGGCACCTAGGTGCCTTCCTTTGAAGCTGAGCACCTAACTGAGGTCCAGTTTTGATGACCCCTGCTCTATACTCATCAGGAAACTCACTGTAGACTACGTAAGGATGTTGAATCTAAAGATTTGTGGGCAGATACAGGGTTCATGATTACAGACTGTCCTCCATGCACTGGTTCTCAGATGTTTTCACCTAGGACCAATTCCCGAACCATCTGTGAATACAAATGACTCCAATTTACACTATTTTAGTTGGCAACAATGTTATTTTTACCATATATTTTCCTTAGGAGGTTGAGGAAAATATCCATTCCATGCCATATTGTTCTCTGTTGCTTTAAGGTGATTGTAGGTTCTACAGTCCATCTCCTTGTCCTGTTTCCTTAAGGTCCCTGTTCCCCCTAGTCCATCTCCAGCGGTATATTGACATCAGCTGTCCTGGGGCACTACATCCTCTTCTTCCTGTTGTATGGATATGCTTGATGATCTGATAACAGGTCTGTTCCTTCTCTCACTGCTGTTATCCACACTGCTGTCTGTTGATGAATAGAAGGAACACATGGGTAGAGCTCTGTGTGGA
>ML685799.1:1423106-1457876 GCA_007922175.1 Pelusios castaneus | reverse complement strand
AGATCTCAAAGGCGGTGAAGCGGCATCAAAGACTATGAGTTGTCTTTGAGATCTGCATCTGATCCCCATCTGCAAAAAATTCTCTGTGGATATAAAGTGGATATCTGCAAATTTGCAGGGCTCTACACATGGGATAAGTTGTTTTAGTGACATATATCGGGAAGGTCGGTGGGTGCTTGGAGGAAGTGTGAAGTGTCTTGTTTATTTTTGATAGCTAATTCACAGGGCCCTAATTCCCCTTCCCCAAGTTTCCCCTCTTCCATTCAAGTGATTGGCTCATTGAATCAAAGAGTGCCATTGAATTGCTCCATCTTTCTAATTGCTTCCTGTGATTTCTTTTCTGTATACCCCTCTCGTTCACATTTGCCTTTTCTCACTACCCTTGGTGACAGTTACGACTATCGGGGACCATGCTCTTTGCTCTTACTACAGGCGAGCCTGCACCTATTTATTTACAGTTTATGTATCTTAGTCAGTGCATGGGTTTTCAAATAAAAACAAAAATTCACTGAGTTCATACAGAACCAGCAGACTCGTGTACTGAAGTTAATTCAAACATATATCTGTCTCTTTCTGTAGCTTTCTCTCTGTATACCTATACTTATGATTACCTATGTACAGATCATTGAGAGATTGAAAAGAGGGAGTCCCTGGCCATCCTTTCATAAGAAGGTTTTAGTGCTGAATGTAAATGTTTAGGGAAAATTGAGCTGTTTGGTTCTTCTTTTCATTTATCCCCTTCCTCGGCAGGGTTTATGCCAGAGCAATATGGCATAGTTTGTGCACTCCATCTGGGGAGCTGACAGTACAGGCTGGCTGCAATAATGCTCTCAGATTCCATCTCAAAGTCTGTAATTAAATGACATCACTGATTCTTAAATGCATCTGGTGTAAAAGTCAGAAAGCTAAAACATCCCGATAAAGGGAGGAAAGCGTTACTCAGTAGTAAAGGAACTGGTGCTCTAGGGAAGCTATTTTAAATCCACTTGAGCATGTTACATTGCAGGAAAGTGACTAGGTTGGTATAAGTGTGTTTGTTCTTACTTCAAAATAAACTTGTAAAGTGACACTGTCATGTCAAATTTACCCCAGCATTTAAGTTTTATAGAAGGCTTTTTGAAAGCTAATAAGAATGTTTCCTTAAGATTTCTCTCTCTCTCGCTCTCAAACACACACAAACACATGTGTGTGTGTGTGTTAATTTTAAACAGTGTGTTTGCTAGTTTTTAAGTATTATTTGTCTATTACCCTGAAGTAATCCTAAACAAATTATTGCTAGGGTATGAGCGCCAAGTGGTAACATTGCATATATATAAAGTTGAAACTGGCTGGTGTATTTCCATTACATAGACTGAGAGATTTGTAAAAAGTAAACTAGATTTTTATAGCACTTTCATATTTAATAATCTCTGTTGGTGCCAGAAACATAACTAAAGGAACTTGTGTTTTAAAGGTAGAGAGTTTTAAATCTGACAGTATCTCTTTAAAGTGGAGAAATACATGAAACATACACTCAGTAAAAAATGAAATCATGAAGTACTGGATCAAATTAACTGTCTCCATTACTTCTTGATCAAATCAACTCAATATATATGTCAGAAGATGAATTTTCTAACTCCTGATGCCTCAGCCTCCCACTGAAATCTGAAAATCAAGTTTGGTTCTTTCTGCCTCTTTTGTTATCACCAGTAAACATTTTGTAGTTGGAACTTACCTGGTAAGTAGGTTGAGTGTGCTTGAGACGGAACAGACTCCAACTCATTCTCCCATAGCTGTGTTGGATCTGCTGGACTAATGGGATAAAAGCTTGTTTTCATAAATGCAGAAAGTATATGTAACTGTCAAACAAACAGGGAACAGATTTATGGAGTAAGAAGGTGTCCTTTTTACATGCAAGAAGTTTTCTTGACATAACTCCTTTAAAACAAAATTGCAAACCTTGAAACATTCAACATTTTATCTAATCTCTGTTCAACACTTTGCTGCCCATCTTCTGTTCTGATGTCTCGTATATCAGAAGCCCCTAAAACATGCCACTGAAGTAAATGGAGCAACAGAACAGCACAGGCTAAGCAGTACAGGATATGCATTCTGCCGACAGATAAGCTACTGCGTTCTGCAACACTTAAACATATGCTTTTCCTTCCCCATCATTGCCAGTTTCCAAGGTGTTCCTCTTGTATAGGAACAGCCTGTATAACCAGCCTCCCTCATCCTCCTGCCTGATTTATTAAATGAAGCTATGGTCCAGTTTTCGTGACATCACCATTGCTCCAATGCATATGGATTGGGGTATTGCAGACGTTAAATCGATCGTGTACGAAGTGAGCTGGAGGCAGAGAAAGTCAAATGGAGACTTCTTCTGTTTACACACAAACACTATGGCAGTAATCAATAATGATGAGAAAGAGAGGCTACAAAATCAAAGGATATTTTAATGAGCTTTATGTCTTGTTAAGTTTTGCTTAGGAAAGATTTACCAGGTGCTGCATCTGCTTTATTTTCCAGAAATAGAACAGCATGTTCTGTGCAGATGTGTTGGTGAAATTATGGTCCCTTATAAAGGAAAAAAATAGAAACTAACAAGATGGTGGGAAAACAAATCAGATGGTCTTATATTGTCACTGTAATTGGATGTACCAGCTTTTTTAGGCTGTTGAGAGAGTCCTCCATCACTATACTCCTTGCCTCCTTTTCTTTTATCTTCCTAAGATAAACCTCTGGGGTGTGGACATGGCCATTGAGGAAGAGGAAATGGTCTCAAGAACGTTGGGGAAATTCCAAACTAATGACATTAGTTTAGGACCTGTGTTCTTTGAAATGGTGTGGGCTTAAATGCCATTCTCCTCCAGTGCTGAGGGATCAGATTGTGTCCTGAGGGTGCCAGCCAGTACATCTCTCTGAACTGGGAGTCTTGAAATACTTGATGTTCAAAGTAATGCCTGAGTTCCTGGAGAAAAGTGATTATGTGAGAATCTCATCTTTCTCCCTCATGGTTATGGAGAAATATCAATAACCTCTTGGTTATAGAGAAATAAGAATATATGACCCAAGTGAACCTAAAGATTCAAACAGCAGAAGGCAAAGGTTCAAACACCATAAAGCAAATAAAAAGAATCCAAATTGGATATTTAAGAAAAAAAGAATCCCTCAATTTTAAGCCAGTCTCATAAATTTTGGAACCATACTCATAATTTTTGAACATTTTTGGTTGGCAATACTGTATAGTTGTTGCTGCTGTTTTTCAAATTGTCAGAGGGACGCAATTTTGAGAAGTATAAAAGCCAAGAGACCATGGATGTTGTGGCAGCTTGAAAAAGTGTATTCTCCACATTCTTCCCCTATGAAAATAAAAGGACTTGTAACATGATGTCACGTTCTGAATATGGTGGGCATTACACTTTCTCCCTGCTAATGGACCTCATTCCTGACCAGTAACCCCCCCTCACTGCTCTGATTCTGCATCTCTTTTGAGTGGAGGCAGCTAAACTGTCGAGTGGTGGTTGTGATCTGCTCAGAGCAGCTTACGAAGACTTCCAGATACAGACATCCAACTTTCTCACTCAAGACCATCATCCAGGTCCCCAGAAACGCAGGACTAATACACTGCATCGCCAAGTCCTCTCACCACCGCTGAATTCATCTTCAGCAGTTTTAGCCATAGACTAAAACAAAACTCTGTGCATCCATTCCCCATGATTCTTCCACTTTCTCTGTAGATCATGTTCTGGCCTGATTAACTCATGGTCGAGCAAAGAGGCATGCTGCAGCTTTGCTTCAGATGAAGTAATCTGTATGCATAAAGGATTTGTGGTAGTGTAAACCTCAAAGCCCCGTACAATCATTGTTTCATGGTGAGGCTGCTCCAGGGCTCAATCGACTCAGGTGGCTTTTCCAGGCAATAAGACCTTGCTTTGAGACACCCAGTCTCTCAGCAGCCTTGTGGGTCATCACTCAAGGGCATTTGTCTTCATATGTTTACATGAACCTTGTGCCTAGTACCCACAAAAAAATGTTCTGGCTTTCCGTGCATAACACACAGCTGTTAATGCAGGTTCCACCGTTCTTGTCTATTCCCCCAGCTTGTTCCGAAATGTGTCTCCCGCATGCACCAAAGGGCTGCCCTTTACAGGACAACCCACTATCTACAATTGAACAGCAGGGCCAGGACTGTAATGTACCAGTCGCCGATGGTGGGCTCTGCCTGCTGCATGGGCAGATTGTGAACGTTTCGCTAACACAGTGCTGAAATCTGATATTACTCTGCTGAGAGAAGAGCAGCCCCACTTCAGGTTCGCTCTTGTGCTGAGTCGAGGCATCGGAGCTGCGTGGGCTTAGTTATCCCTCCTGTAGTGGAAACAAAGACTTCTAGGAATAAGGTAGTCATCAGCCTGTGTACATGGAGAGAAATCCAATCAACCCGATATTTGAGAACCACGAAGGAAGGTCTCAGATAAGGTATCCCTGAGATTGGAAACATTCCCAATTTGACCATTTAGCAGAGAGGCTGAATAGATCTGGAGGTGGAATTTTCCACTCACTTGTAGGGATGTTCTCATAAATCCATCACTTCACAACTGAGGTGCATTGGCACCAGCAGTGTGGGGAACTTGCACTTCTTCTGGCTATGCTGGGATAAATAGACCTAAATTATCACTGTTGTTAATCTGTCTGCTTTCACCACATTGGGAAACACCTTGATTTTTTTGTACAGATGAGACTTTTAGCTGCCAAGAGATTAACAGACAGACTGCCCTCGTCTTGAAGGATCTCAGCATACTTTGATCTGGAATGTCAAAAGTGACCAGTGATTGTGTTCTTCAATTTAGGGTGTCTCATGATGGGTACCTTAAGAAGGGATCTGATTATAAAGAGTGAGTGCTCAGTGTTTTCCAAAGATGGCACTCCTTGAAGGGGTCTCAAGTTGGGCACCCCAAAAATTGAAGCTGCCAAGGTCAGCATATGCTTCTGAAAATCTGGGCCTCTACAAATGTATGAATGGAGCTTACCAGTTCCTCCGTGAGGTTGGGAAGTATTATCCCCATGTTATGGATGAGGAAATTGAAATGCAGGGAGGCGAAATGATGTTGCTCACAGAAACATGGTTTACATTTTCAGAGCACAGACAGACAGTGAGGTGAATTCACCCCTGTGATCTCCAGCTCCTTATAGCTGTAAAACACAGCCTGTGGCCTCTGGCAGTGGACAGTCTGGGTTTTCAGAAAGCTCCCACACTTCCACAGCAGATTTTATAGCCCAAAGGGAGCACGGAACTGTCTGGGGACGGGGAGTGGCAAGGAAGGCTTTTCTTCACCACATCCCCTGTCTATCTCCAGCCAATGTGGTTCCTTTCGAGCCACGAGTAACAAGAAAAGGTGCCCCTTCCCAGGGAAACCCCAAGGGTCAATAGAGATGGAATCCTTGGCTGCCAACCCCTGGAGGAGAATCACCATTGCCTCACTGGCAAAAGGAGGTACAGTGCATGCCTCCCTGCACCACCAGGAGTGAACCCAGCCTGTTAACTAAGGAGCACAGAATAAACCACTTCAGAAGGACTTGGTTGCATAACCTTCTGCTGCATTGCAGGTGTGTATGGAGGCGATTCCTGGGGTCCCTAAATGTAACAGAATATTCCATAGTCATCACTGTTCAACTATCAGCCCATGAGACCATCCTTCCAGTGTCATCTTACAAGATGTGATGTTTATAAAGCCAAGTGATATTTGAATGCAATGTGTGCATCTGTGCAAACTAAGGTAATCGTGTGGGTAATAAAACCATATACTTAAGGACAACATCTGAATGTGTGCCAAGGATAGGAGAGAATTTCCCCCAAGATGATAAAATCATCTTACATTTATACTGTGCCTTACACCCCGAGCCAGCCTCGTGAGCTTTCCCAACGTAACAAATTATAGATCCTATAAGAATGAATTTACGCACAGCTGGAAAGCAGCCACCTCTGTGGTAGAACTCAGCGCCGGTTCAGCATCACACCCATACAATAGTTTGAGAGTAGGAAGTGTAGAAGAAGTGTATGTGATTGAAACTGCCAGGGGGAATTAAGGTTGGCAGATTCCAATAACTGAAGTTTGGAACTGGTCAAGACATAACAAGAAACACACTTGTGAGAAAAGATATATGATCCTTAATGGCCTGACCCTCAGTTGTATTAACACCTTTGAAATTTAGCCCTAGTCTACACTGCCCACTGTTTTCAGTGCTAGTTAAAGGGAAATACTTAATTAAGTTACGTAAAATAACTTGCGTATCTCCCTTTGACTTAACATCTCGCAGGTCCATTTTGCTGATTTGAAGGGAAACGCCATCCCTTCGACTTACACGACTCCAGTTCAGAGGCGGAAATTAATGCATCGACCCCCGATTGATTGAGCAGGTCTTCACAGACCTGCTCAACCGAATTGGGAAGTTCAATCTGACAGTTGCAAATTTGCTGCTGTCAATCTAGACAAGCCCTTAATGCCTTCTGCAGCATTGCATGATTGGTTAGTCATTGTCATGGGAATCCTCTTTCCTCTCAAGTGTCAGTTATTAACTTCTGCTGGAGACTGAACTTGATGAACAACGTTTTGATCTGGAACAAATCTGATACTGGGTATGGATCTGTTTTTCCTCCTGTGTGTTTCAGAGTTGGTTAAAAGAAAATAAAACTATATATAATCTTGAATAATCTCACCAGGATTTGTCTCAACATTTCCAGGAGCAACTATAGAAATAATTCTAAAACCTATTGGGTTTTTGAGCACCTTCTCGGGATATGGTAAATATTACACCATTTCCCCATTTGTGCTTGGTTCCTTAGATGAGACATATGCTTGTCAGAATAGATGAAGCATGGAGCATGCATTTGATCACTTATTTTTTTCACCTTAAAGAGCAATATCACTTGGCCCCCCTGAGCTGAGTTTCTCTGCCAACCTAATAATGAATCTGATTAGGTTGAAATGGTGCGTGGCTGAACATAGTCTGGCTTGATTTGTATTATGGATCTCACATACATGTTGTGTTAACCACCTGGAACAGCCGGGACTTAGTAGTGCCCAGCAAAAGAGCATGCTTATCTACGCTTATATCCAGATCTTTTGAGGTGCTGAGAACCTCCTGTGTGGTGTTGGTCGCTGTGCTTAGCCACTGTCATGATCAGAGGAGAAGAGGGTCAGAGGAGCCCAACTTAATCCAGTTGTGCTTCCTGCTGTTCTCCGGTCGTGATATCTTGGGTGGTGGGGGTAGTATTGTGTTAACAACGATTATTTGTGTTGGGAATGGTCATGGACCAGGAGCCTGAGTGCGAGTGGCTGTGCAAAGACAACAAAATATGTTCTCTGCATTTAAAAGAAGGGATATGAGTGTGTGCAATTCCACACCCCTGGGAATATCAAAAACATTTCCAGACAGGTTACTGTCCAGTCCACATTGTATACACACAGGTCCTCCAAAGTGTTATCCCTATCAGGGTTTTGGTCGGCTGTCATTTGGCGAATGGTTTTTTTTCACCTCTGCCCTCCGCTGTGCCTTTGTGCTGAGGCCCACCAATGATAGTTCCAGGCCCAGGACAGAACAGGCAGTGGCCCTTCTAGAAAGGGGTGGCTGAGGTCCAAGTGGGCCTCCCCTGAAAGATTTAACTTCTTTATTAGGTGCCACGCAGGTTCCTGGCAGTTGAGGGGGCAGCATTTGTTACTCAGCTTCCTAGTTCTCTGGGACTGCCCAGGGAGATTACTAATGAATCAGTAGCAGATGCCACCTCCTCAGCTGCCCGGGAACAAGCATGGGGCATAATAAATAAGCTCAGCTCAGGGGAGGGGAGAAAAGCGCAGGCGGTGGGGGCCTCAGAGGAAGGAGGGCGTGGGGGAGAGGATACGTATCTATCCTCCCAGCTATCTAGGCCCTTTTAAATCGCCAGGCCCTGGGGAATTGCCCTCCTGTTGGCCAGCTTGCCCATGGTTCATGTAGGGAAAGGAAGATGACTTCAGGCAATAAAGAAATTTGGCAAACACTCACATGGGCTGGATGTTATTTGGTTAGTTTGCCCGTTAAAACCCAGGTTGAAAGTAGTTGAAATTCATAACTTTCCACATCCTTTGCAAAATTAGTTGGTGATCTCTGGTTCTTTGTGGTCAGCTGTCCATGTCACAGAAAAATCACTCCCATTCTTGACACTAGTTGTGACCCCCTTTAGCGGCAGACACCAAGAACTGAATTAGCCATGTGGACTGAAGTACCCATAACCCCTTGGATGAAATCTTTCTGGATCAGGGCCGAGGCATATTTGCATTGGTGAGGCTTGCATGTCTGATACATGGCATACTTTTTGTAGGCCCGGCCCAGCCCAAGAAGAAACTCTGTTCTCCAGAGCTGTCAAAACAACACCTTTCTTCTGAATTCACTTTAGGGGGCAATAGGTAGTCATTACCATTGGCTAATAAGCGACAATAAGCCTCCAAAGGAAAGCATACTGGCTTCCAGCAGGGTAGCCATGTTGGTCTAGTTCAGCAAACAAACAAGGAGTTCTGTGGCAGTTTTAAAGACTAATAAATTTATTTATCACGAACTAAACTCAAGAGTTAGACTTCATATGCAAATTTTACACCATTAACTTGACTTTCAATAGAGTTATGGGCTGGCTTTTTCATTACAAAATGTGATTTTCACCTCTCTCAAGCTCCCAACCTTCTTATATGTTGTTTCTCACTGTTTAAATATAAACAACTTGTTTGACTTGCTGAAATAGTCTGACCTGAACCATTTCCTCACACATCACCAGATTTATTTTTCCCTCCAATGCTATAAGTTTTCCACCTTAAAACATCTGACGAAGTGGGATTTCTCCCATGAAAGCTCATGCGATAAATAAACGTGTTACTCTTTTAAAGTGCCACAGGACTCCTTGTTTGTTTTGGCTTCATAAAAGCTTATTTAAGATTCCTAATTTTGGCATGGCTCTAAGTTTATCTCTTTTTGTTCTCTGTACATAGATAGAATAGTCAGAGATAGGCATGCTGAGGAATTTAGATGTAAATCAGTAAGGAAAGGAATAATTTAGTAAAGATGGTACTTCTGTTAATGACCATGCTTTCTCCTCAAACCAAGGCTTTAAAATCATAATCCCAATAAAGATCTGTTCAGTTGCCTGCCTAGAGCAGCTCAACACACTTAATGCTTCCTTCTTTCTAGTGCATTTTAGTGCAGCAACCTCTCTGTTTTCTGCAGCTATGAGGCTGAGTTCTGCTGCCCGCTGTGTGGTGGTATTCCTAATGAGAGGGCAGAGCATTTCTAGATCCCTATCAAGCTACCAGTTGTTCTCCTCAGTGACGAGGAGAGTGTAAGAGGAGCCCAGAGTCCTTCCAGCATTCAAACCATTGCCCTGACTCTTTCGTCACTGAGCAAAAGGTCTGGTCTGCCGCTCTGCGTAGCCAGGCGCTTTGGAGTTCCGTTTCTGGCTTCGTTGCTGAGTCTCTCAATGACCATGGACAAGTCACTGGCGACCTCATTTTTAGACATGCCGTTGCACCCCCATACCTCATTGACTTCACTGAACGGTGGCATGTTCAGCCCCTCTGAAAATCAGACAGATTTACTTCTGCGTGCCTGAGTTTCCCTGCCTTCAAAAAGAGGCATTGAGATGTTTCTTTCCCTAATTGATAGGCTTGATCCCCTAAATAGCCAAATTTCATCAGTCATGAGCTTGACTCCCCACGCACACAGCTTTCCTCTCCACTAAGATTTATCATACCCAGATTTGCATGGTGTACATTGAAATGATCTGGGATCTTCCTTCCACATCACTCAGAATTTTTCTTTATCTATGTTCCCTGGAAATGGGTTTCACTGGGTTTATAATTTCTCTTTTTCCGTGCCTCGTCTGTGCATTTCCTTGCTTATTCATGGAACATTCCCCAAGCCACCTATCAAGTGCTGGACAAAGCTTGTATCCTCCACGTGGAGACATCCAGCAATAGTTAATCTCACTATTCTTAGCCCTAGTCTACACTTGCCATGCTTTTCAGCAGCAGTCGACGGGACATACGCAAGGTACGTAAAATACCTTGCGTATCTCCCACCGACTTCCTAATGACCCCTTACACATTTCACTAAGCTGACCGGAAATGGCGTAGCGCTACTCCAGTTACGGAGCTGGATTTACACCTTTGCTTCCGTGTTAGATTGAGTATGGCTTAACAGACCGCTCAGTCGAACACGGAAGAGCGCACTGTCGGTGGCGAATTTTCCGCCATCAGTATAGATGTAGCCCCAGTCACACAAGTCAAACGTGGCTGTTCTTCTCTCCCCGCACTCCAACCTTCATGCACTAGAAGAAATTCTACTTTCACAAGTGTAGGAGGTGGGAGGATAGCCCTGTGCAAAGGCAGAAGGATGGCCCGTTAATTAAGGCACTCTCTGGGAATTTGGGACCCCTTGGTCTGCCATGGACTTCCTTTGTGACCTCAGGCAAGCCGCTCAGCCATTTGTGCCTTGATTTCCTGTCTGTAAAATGAAGTTGTTAATACATCAGTGGTGTTAGAAGGATACCTGCATTAAAAATATAAGTGTCTAGGTGCCACTGGATAGATGGCATAGATTGGTCTCATAAAGCAAACTACTGCTCTGAGACATCCACTGCTGGAGCCGTAGGTTATTTTCCATTGTGTGTATCAGCCCTTTTATTTGCCCTGGTGAGTTTTCAGCCTAAGAATGCCTGATATAATTGATTGGTTGCACCCTGGTTATGCACACTGGAGGCTAATAAATCAGCTGGATGATAATGAAAGATCGTGCCATCTGTCTGCTTATTTAATGGAGTGTCAGCAACATACCAAATAGGAAGTAATTGGACTGAAAGACATAAAGCCAGTTATTAGTCTGCTGTTATCTGATTGGAAAAAGCATGCAGCGGAGCATAGAGCTGGAGCAGAGCTAATCGGGTAATGTCTGTTGCAGGTGTGAAGTCTGCCAGGCCGTATTCGTAGGCATTGAGACCCCCAGCTGAATGGAGTTTTCTCCTGCATCGCCATCCTCTTTAAATTCATCCTTGCATTCTTATTAAAGTCATTATAATGCAGTCTAATAAAACACAGTTTGCATAAAGATGGTGCCCATTTATAAAGCTGTCACTGCAGCCACTCTATTAATAGAGCCATTTTAAAGATTTATAATCAGCATATGCTGCTTTTTACAGGGGTCCAGATTGAGGAGTTGTGGGATTTCAGCAAGCAAGAATATGCCACGAGATCAAGTTTAAAAATACCACTACTACTAATGAATTTTTTAAAAGCTACTCTGTCTAGAACAAACTATCAAATACCAAGCGATTATTGCAATCTAGATATGGTCAGCAACAAGCCTCATTAATAAGGCATTCCGGGGGAAAGTCTGGTTTACCATTCAGTGGGGGAAAATTACATTAGTGCTGAGCGAACGTTGCTTGTCGGTGGGTTGCTTGCCGAATGTTGAGATGAGGAAAACTGAAACTTCTGAAATTCAGCAAACGCATAATTACGGTTGTCTGTGCAGCCTCATCTTTGCCCTCTTGTATCACTGCCCCAATATGCTTCATTAACACACGTCTCTACTCTGCCAACCCTTTTATTACTGAAATGTTTATGCTCTTCACCTTCTTTTACAAACCATCGCTCTCAGCCACAGGATTCCATTCTCTCTAACTCTGTTCAAGAGGGAAAACAAGGTTTGCCCACACCACCTCCCCTCTACCCTCTTCGAGTAATGCCTCATTAAGCACACACTCACACCAGCCCGTCGGAATATCCCACTAGCGGCCAGCCATTATCCTTGGGCACCTAAGCGCCTTTACAAATATGGCCCAAAGTGTTTTCCGTACATCATTTACTTAAGCTTCATAACACCGCTGTAGATCAGCCAGGAATGAATGTAGAATTGATTCTCAGGATTGCTTCAATTGTAAGCTCTTTGAAGTTGAAGCAGCTTGCCTCTTATTTTTTTACAGCGCCGAATGTATTGTTGTCAGTCGAATAATATTCTAACCAGTCTATGGGCAGGGAAACTGAGGCACTGTCCCTAGTTACATAGCAAGTCGGCAGAAGAACGGCAAAAGGACTCAAGAGGCCTGACCCACATTTCCCACCACGTCAGTGCATCCTCCTTAAGCGCTTGTAAACAAACATACCGCAGATCCCCTTTTGGTCATGGTTAGTACATCCATCTTTTACCTCTGCACTCCCGGGTTTAAATTGTACCTGGATCAGCAGTGGGTAATTTAGTTCAGCCGTCTCTTTGTCAACACCCCCAGATCACTGTGAGCGTAGGGCTGTTCGGCACAACCAGCCGGCTTTGCTCAAGTGCAGGCTGGTTTGGAGTCTCTCGGAGTGCTGCAGGTTGGGGTTCGAGGTGCCTTGGCAGAGAGAGACAGGCTGGAATATCACATTGTGGTGTGAGGCAGAGCAGGGTTGAGATCCAATGCAGAGGAAAATCTGCCCAGTTTCTGCTTGCTCTGTGCCCTTCTTCAGTTCTGTGAAACCTCCAAGAGCATCAGAACAAAAGAAGTGTTCCAGCAACAACTCTGTTATAAGAGAAAACATAGAGTTAATCCAAGTGAGGGATTGGGTTAAAGGCTGTTCTAAGTGTTCATGTTCCCTAGCCCTGCATTAGCGCCCTCTGCTCTCCCCATTAGCCAAGCATTGTACATCCTGAAGCAAAATCAGAGAAGCAGAGTGCATTTTTTTCAGAAAACTCTTTTACCTTGACATGGATAATATTATAATTATGCTCAGCTTTTCTATGTTGTCTTCTCTCTCAGCCCTTTGCAGACATTTTGTCAGCCTCACAGCAGCCCTGTGGGGGAAGCAAATAACATTACTGCCATTTTACTGAGAGGGAAACTGAAGCTCAGCTAGAAGAAGTGACTCCTTCCAGATCTCCCAGGGAGTTGATGATAGCTGTAGGATTTGAGCAGCAGGTGTCCTAACACCCAGCTCTGTGTTCTAGCTAATATTCCAGGGAACCTTTCACCTGCTTACAAAAGAGACGAGAAAGAGGAACAACACATATAGGGACTCAAGGGACATATCTGAGAGCAAATATGTGCACAGAATCCAGTTGCCATTTTGTTCATAAAACAATTTGTTTTGTACAGAGGGAATTCTAGTATTAGAAATGGTGCCAGTTACAGAAACCACCAAGTTAAAACATTTCACATGGATGCAGCACGTTTCATTCCAAATGCTCCCAGATTGCATTGTGTATCGTATATGAAATGTACACTATCTACAGCTCATTATCACTGGGTGGAAGTAAGAGATAGTATACTGCACAGATGTGGGGCAGAAGAAATTCTGGCCTAGAGTGAGACTCTGTTCTTGCAAAGTGTGCCACAAGATATTCAGATTCCATTAAGAGCAGAGAGGACCTGAGCTTTTAAGACCTAATCAGAAAGATGCCAAACCACCGTGACCCTAGTAAACTACATGGAACTCAATTTATGTAACGCAGAAGGATGAAGTACTGAATCGAAGGGAACATTTACATGGGGTAGCAGCATGATCCATTGGTTTCGTGTCTCATACTGTGCTAAATGTACCAAACTCAAAATTTTCTCTTCATATTGAAGTGCTATAAAGAAAAGGCCTCTCTGCGTGTGTAGATTTATCTGATGAGATGTTCTACGTGATGAATATATAAGTGCCACAAAAGACCCAGCTCCCTTCATTTTCTTTACGAAGCAAGAGTTCAGAAGAGAATGAAGATGCTGAATGCTGGGTTAATTTTGTTTGTGGCGAATTGAGAAGTCTACTTGACTAGTTCTGCTATTGAGCCTTGCCTTCCAATGCACTTTTCTTAAAATATGCTCCACCGGGATGATTTTAAATTTGGTGCTGGGAGCCAAGTCATCATTCATTGGTGTCCCTAGCTTGTTTTTGCCAGTAATTAAGTACGTTGTGCATTGGTCGTCATGAATAATCAAAAAGTCCAGCACCAGAGAATTAGAGCAACATTTTCAGTCGTTTCTGAATAGTCACCCAGAGAGGCAACACAGTGGTAGTGTGACAGAGGGAAAGAGGAAAAAGGAGAGCCTGCGTCAGTGAGTTAAGTGTTGCCAGATGTTCCTAACTCTTCCATGGTGAAGAGATGATGTAAAACAAACTCTGCATGTCCAAGTGGCCAGTGTCATCGTGAATTGCTTTGGCAGAGCTTGCAATTACAGCTTATTTTGGGGTGTATCCGCACTACAGAAATAACTCATGTGATCCAACCTCAAGTTACTTCCTTCATATTAGCCTATCATGAAGGGAGAGCGGCCACACCGCAAAATAGTGGTCGGGTTATGCGGTGCTGGTTGTAATGTCCCAGTGCTCATGTGTTTGGCACTAAGACTTCTGGGGACACATCCCGTGGGTTATGGTTGCCACAGTGAATTGTGCCACTCTATGAAAGCTCTTGCTTTATGTGGGAGAACTTGTCTGTCCCTCTTGGGATCAGGAGCAGAAAGGCTATCAATCCAGCAAGTTACAGAACATTAGCCAGTTCTAGGAAGCCATGCTCCTGACGTTTGCCAGTGTGGCAAGGCGTGGGTCTAACTTGGAGCGATGACACAAGTGCAACTCTTCTTTTGGTAAAAGGAGGAAGAAGTCAAGGCACGAGAGTAGTGGTGGATGGATCAGCAAAGTCTTGGTGTCATGGGAAAGTTACAGGGTGCTCACTTAAGTGGAGCAAGCTCTCCATAAGGAGTGAGGACAAGTGGATGCGGGTTTTGGTAGCAGATGAATCCCCGCGTACTGAGTGGGACAGTGGCCCAAGTACAGTGTAGTGGGTCTTCATTGTCACATAGTCTTTTGATGACCAGGAGTGGGCACAGAATTTATATCTGAGGAATGCTGTGTGAGAAGCTCACCTCACCCATCGGTGCCAGGACACAAGGATGGTACCAGTTCAGAAATGAGGTGCTATTACCCTGTAGAAGCTGGCTATCCTAGATTATTACAGGCTTATGGCTAAACAGTTGAGTGTTGGCCACTCAACTCTTAGTTATGTGGTGATGGATGTTTACCAGGCAATTATTGCTTTGATTCATCCAGTAGGGATAGAGATGACAGAGATTGGCTCCTTGTAGTAGATATGTTGATGGGACAATTGATGAGGTGGGTTCTGAGTTATTACAGAGAATTCTTTTCTTAAGTGTCTGACTGGTGAGTCTTGCCCACATACTCAGGGTTTAATTGATTACCATATCTAGGGTCGGGAAGGAATTTTCTATGAGGGCAAATTGGCAAAGGCTCTGTGTTGGTTTTTTGGGGGAGGCGGGGGGTTGCCTTCCTCTGTAGGATGCGGCACATCTCAATTGCTGGTGGATTCTCTGTACCTTAAAGTCTTTAAATCATGATTTTGAGGACTTTAATAACTGAGTCATAGGTTAGAGGTTTATTGCAGGAGGAGGTAAATGAGATTCTATGTCCTGCAGTGTGCAGGAGGTCAGACTAGATGATCACATTTGGTCCTTCTGACCTAGGAGTCTCAGTGTACAACTACAGGATAACAATATCTAGAAATAAAAATGGAATAAAGTTAGACTTTGGATGCTATAAACTTCAGAGGACCATATTCTACACTCAGATATACCTGTGTAAATAGGGAATAACTCGAATGAAACCAATTGCTTTACATGGTCATAACTAGGATCAGAATCTGGCTCAGGTGACTCCAGAGTTTCTTCCCAATTTCCATTGTTAGTATCTGAAGAATAGAAATCAGAGACAGAAAAGTGCCTGTTAGGTCATGTAAATCCACGCCTTGTCAGTGTTTTCTATGATTGATTTTCCAGTGCTTTGTCCAGGACTGTACCATTCATATCTGTTTCACAGGTTTCCTTACACAGTCCTGGGTTAGGAGTTCTTCTGTCTTGCTGCTTTGGAAACAAAGCTGATTTCTACGGGAGGATCGGAAACGGGCGTAGCCAGGCGAGGTTTTCTGGGTAGGCCCCTGACTCTGTAGGGTGGGCCGGGCAGCTTTGATCACATGACCAGAAGTTGAGATAAGGCCCACCCATCACAGCACTCAGCAGCAGCACGAGTTTCTCCGCCACTACTGCAGGGCCCAGCTGGCAGCTGCAACTGCAGTCGCAAGTAAAACAGCGCCGGCACCTCTGTTCCACTCGTGTCTACAGTCAGTGGCTGCTGGCTGGGCCACGACAGCCACAGCAGAGAAATTCATGCCGCTGCTGGGTGCTGCGGTGGGTGGGCCTGGGCGGGCGCTGACCCACCTGGGCCCACCCATGGCTGTGCCCCTGCTCGGAAAACTGGATTTACCACCTTAGGAAGAATTGCCTCTGAATATCAGTTAGGTTCTGGCAGCTCCCAGACACCATAAAGCTGCAACAGCAGCTTCCTGAAGGTTACTCATGTCCTTGCAAGATATTAGAGGCTAGATAATGTGTGATCTGAGTGACAGCAAGCAACCTCTCCAAACACTTGCTATCAGGCCCGATCTTGCTAATGTTTGCAATACGTTAATTACACCGTGGAGGCTTTGTTGTGGAAATCATTACTTCTGTAATGGGAGCTACCTCCAACACAGATTAAAACAGAAAGAAATGGAGGGTGCTCTGGAGCAGAGCACCTGAACTTCTGCTCAGCTGAATCAGAGCAGAAAGATATTTTCACTTAGGCCTAAACTTGTTAATGAAGATTTTCTGTGTTAAGGGACAGCTGAGATCCAGATCGGGTGACCGAAACTAACATCTGTGGGAACAGAGCCCTCCTTTTTTATAGATTCTTTCCTCTCTTGGATGCACATACTTGCTTCCTATCAAGGTAAATGGAAATGCCCTGGGTGCATTGCGATGAGAATTGGACCCTGTGGGCTAAAACTGGAAAGAGGCTTTGTTATAAGACAGGTTGAAATGAGAGAGCCAAGTAATGATGAAGAGATTGGATGCCTTTCTTCTTCCTGTTTCTGTTTCTATGTCTACCCTTAGATTCTGTCCCTTCTTGAATATATGGAAAACACCTACCACATCATGGGAACTACCTTAAATTATTATTAATTATAATAATGCAAAATAGTCTAATGTGAAATAAACATGAAATGCGTCTGGGATAGTTGTGTTTGTGAGTGGGGATTGGCTAGTAGGACAGGAGCACAAATCCCATTGACCTGCCGTGGGAATTGGGCTCCTAAGTGATTTAGCTGCTTTTGAAAAACCAACCCAGTTGTTTATTTTGGGAGTCATTTCGGATGATAGCTTCATTAGCTAAATCAAGGTAGGCTTAACTGAAGTTGCTGATGTTGGCTGGGATTCAATGAGGCATTTTCTGTTCTTTTAATAACATTTCTTTTTATAAGAGGTTTAATAACAAAAAAGAATTCATACCTAACTGTGAGAAGGATGACACTGTACGTTTCTCAATCAATCCATAGTTTTAAAAAAAAAAAACCAAAACAAAACACACAGCATAAGTAAGGCAGCCGGGAGCTAGAATGACTTAAATATTCTGAAATGATGTGCTTTTTTAAAAATCTAAACGACTGTCATTTGCAAAAAGGTACTTCATTTTACCTAAAGTGCTTTTCTGTCTACAGGGAACACTTAATTGTAGTCACAAATCACCTCAAATGCTTTCATAGAGAGATAAAACAAGTTAAATTTGTATATCACTCTGCAAGTGCAGGTTGTGAATTGAATATGAGATGTAGATTTCCATTTTTTCCTCATCTTTGCAGGATTTCCTTGCCATGCAGACATTTCACAAAACCATATATATAGAATCAGTTGAATCCAGTTTAGCTTCATTAGGATTTTGGGCAGCTACCCTGGTGTATATGCAGTTACCATGGTCCAGCCTCTGATGATGTGCTTCGTTTGCATTTTTATTTAGAGAAAGCTCTGTAGCATTTTACAGGAGGAGAAATGCAGTTATGTTAAATAAGTGTTATTGAGTGTTAGGGAAGTTCTCTATCCTTGATGCACCTCATGACTTACTCTCACAAGTGGCAAGAGAATACACCCCACAGTGCATTAACTTTTATGGGTTTTTCTTCCATTTTCATGTGCCAGTGAAAGATGATTTTAAATGAGGGTGTTGATACCGTTTCTTGAGTCTCTTGTAAATTGCATCGGAGTGGTTCTTTTTCTAGTAAAACACTCTAAGCACACCGTTTGAATCAAAGCTCTTCCTCTGAGGCTTCCTCCCTGCTTTATGGTTCTGTTTGACAGCAAAGTGTATCTAAAATCTTGCTCTTTGGAGAGCAAAATGAAAATAGTGATTGTTGAAATGATCCAGCATTGAGCCATCTTCACCATCGTGATGATTTCTCACTGGTTTCTTTATTTAGATTTTGGGAAATGCCTCTGGTTTCAGAGGCCCATCGGCCCTCAGTCATATGTGTCACACACACTTGACTGTGTCTCAGTACCATGTTTTAGTCCAGAGTCAAAAGTTCTCAGTTAATTATTTTTTCAACCATTTTACATGGGGGTGAGCTTTTCACTCAAAAATGACATTTCTTCTCCTGTACTCTGGGTGGGTGGCCCAGGGGGTGAGTTGAGTGAGGAAGATTTTTGGATGGTATTCTTGTTGAGGTGATTGCTTAATTATGATGGCCACTCAGTTAAATGTCTCATGCTGATTGTAAAGATCAGAAAGCACTAGAGATCAGATAGGTATTTGTCATAAATAATAGCGACTAGAGATCAGATAGGTATTTGTCATAAATAATAGCGTATGTATTGCCTGTCTGTCTATAAAAATCTTATGAGTGGGGCAGGGAACTGAGGAGGACTTCCCTGAAATTACAGCTCTGGGCTGCTGAAGGGTTTTTGGGCCCCGCCATGTGAGCTGAGGACCGGAAGAATCTCTTTGCTGGGCTTTCAATGGGACCCTCTTCCCCACTGGACCCAGGTCCCATGAATGACAAAGCTGCCCAAGTCTAATGGAGAAGATCCAGAGGAAGAATGGGACTAGGGGACAGGGAATGTGGGCAGGGGTGATTGGTGCCAGGTTGCTGGGGTAGAGACAGATCAGATAAGGAGCTAGGTGGGGAGCAACGGGGACTGGCTGGGCATGGAGAGTAAGGAAAAGCAGCTGGGGAACTGGTGGGAACAGGAAACAGGTGGATAAGGACTGGGAATGAGTGGGAACTGGGACTGGATCTGGAATCCAGAGCAGTGAGATCTAAGATCTGTTGGGCCAGGATGCTGAAATTGGGACTGATTAGGTGAGGTGAATGGGACCTGGGCAAGACATGGTGGGAAAGAGATAGGGCTGGGAGAAGGACAGATTGGTGGGGATTCAGTAGAAGGGGTCACACGTGGGAGGAATGGGCTTGATGAATCCATACCCACTGGCATACACATCCATCTAGAGCCTGGAAGGGAATCCAAGATTCTTGAGTCTCATCAAGCATCTGCTGTTAGTAAATATCTGTACAATGTCCTGGGGATGTGTCCCATTCCATACTAGTGCTGATCTACAGAGCGCAAGGGTTCTCAACCTTTTTCTTTGCAAGGCCCCCTCCGAGCATGCTGTAAAAATCCCATCTGGGCCACTACTTCTGTTCTTCTGCATATAAAAGCCAGGGGCCAGCATTAAGGGGTAGCAAGTAGGACAATTGCCCAGGGCCTTGGGAAGCTCATTTGCTCAGGCTTTATCTTCAGCCCCAGGTGGTGGGGCTCTGGGGTGGTGGCGCTGCAGCCCGCACAGGGTAGTGGGACTTCAGTTCTGGGTCCCAGTGAGTCTAATGTTGGCTCTGCTTGCGGACACCCTGAAACCTGTTCGAGGGGCTACGGATCCCCGATTGAGAATCACTGACAGAAGCTGAGAACCTGCTTCTGCTGTTATTCCATCAGTTTAAGTGGTGAAGTGGTGTGCTGGATCTCAAGGTTCCAACCCTTGATTCATCCCCAGAGCAGGTGCATCCCATGCACTGAAGGAGGGAAGAGTCCTGTGGAAAACTGTATGTGGCCATGCAATTAAACACCATATCGTAATGCATACTTGCTTGGGGGCGGGGGGCGAATTAATGTTCCACAAACTAACTTCATTCTGGCATTTCCTCACTTCTGAGTGCCCGACTGCAACCTTAATAATGTTCTTTTGACATGGGGATGGGGGGCTGAGTAATATATTTTCCATGAGATCAATTTTTTAATCAAATCATAAGTAGTGAGAACAAGGAAAAATTACTTGTTGCTTCGGATCCCCACCCTGCTTAGCTGTTCCCTGTGAGATGTACCCTGACATCCTTACGAAGTTTTCACTCAATCTTTTCTTGGCCAAAATTCCCACTTACTTCAGCAGATTCTTTTGAGTCAATGAAAATGTAAGAATTTGGTTGTCTTTCATTACCGTTATCATTTAATCATACTCTCCTTGAATATTTCCATTAATGGTTCCTTGATTATATCCCTTGGTCATCTATTCCATTGCCTATTTGCTTTTGCTCCTTTTCCCCCGATATCTAGCTTGAATCTCCTTTCCTTACCTTTAGACTATTGTTCTTGGAAGCCTTGCTGAGCGGTCATAAATTTCACACAGACACCTCAAATCATCTGTGTCTGTCAACATTCACATGCACTGTGATTACTTTATGGTTTGCATCAAGTAAATACACATCCCATAAAGCATTATGGATATGCTTCTGGTCCTTACTGAGTGATAATGAGTCGTTATCAACCTGTCTGTAGCAACAAATTACGTAATATTAGAACATATGGTTACCTAACGTTTCGTAATGCAGACAAGGTTAATAGTGGGAGTCCTTTGGAGAGATTTGGGATAGTAATTAATGCACAAGACTAGGAGCCAAGTATTCAGTATCTAATCCTATGTCTAAAACCAGCTCTTCCTGTGGCTTTGGGCAAGTCGCCTACACCCCAGTCCTACAAACAGTTAATTCATATGCTGTCTGAATAGTCCCCTCGATGTCAGTGGTAGTATGCATCTGCCTAAAGTTCAGCATGCGCATATGCATTTGAGGAACCAGGGCCTTAGTTGCTCTACCTTGCTTTCCTCAGCTGTAAAACAAGCCACATCACACAGGTACTGGGAGAGTTCATTTGTATTTCTCAAAGTGCTTCGCAGTTCAGAAATTCTCTGTAAGAAATCTTTGATAAAGAAGGGAATCCATATAAGGAGTTACATGAACGCTGCAAATAGAGGTGTGATCAAAGATAAAGGTACTGTAGGTCACAGCTTAATCTTGACAAGCGTCCCCTTGAGGACACCAGTAAATGTCGGTCCTCAGAAGTTGGTGACATAGGGTGTATTATTTCAGATATAGTCCTCTTCTGCCTCTCTCTTTCTGGATGACCACCGTTTCCCTGGTTGATAACTTCATTCACTTTATCGATCTGTGCAAATGAGGGAGTAAACTGCCTCCCTCGGATTTGGGTTTCTCGGCATGTGCTTTGGAGAGTCCCACTGCAGCTCTGACAGTTGTGTGAATTTTCCAAGTTGTCATACGGAATGAGTCCCCAAGCAGATGCTACATCACCAGACGTTTGTCATTTTAGATTGGCGAAGTCGACAAAGTGTAAACTATAGGGAGCCAGTGGTTTATATTTGAAATAAATCATGGTGCTGGAATGGACAGGGGGACGCGCCATCAATCCTGCAAAGAGAAGTTACCTCATCTAGAGAACTAGCTATGGAAGTAGAAAATATGGACAATTAAGAAAATCATATTGATCCGTCTAAGGGCATAGTAACTGTTAAGACATCTCTGATAAATGCTAACTGCTTTGAAAGTGTCAGAAATCTCTCCGTTCAAAAAGTTCTTCTCAAGGAGAGGAAGAATGAAGGAGACTAACATGGGAGACTTCAGTCCAAATCCCTGCTCCACCATAGACTTTCCGTGTGACTTTGGCCTGTCATCAAGTCTCTCTGGCTATGGCTACACTTCAAATTAGTTCGAATTAAGGAGGCTTAATTCGAACTAACGAAAGCCATGGCTACACTAGGCTTTAGTTAGTTCGAATTAAGGGCTTCCTTAATTCGAACTAAGAAGTTCGAATAGGGTATTCGAACTAAAGGGTTAATTCGAACTAACTAGTTTGAATTAACCAATGTGGCCATGTTAATTAGAACTAATTTCTTAATTCGAACTAACCAGCTATTAAAGTGGATGGGGATCGCTAATTTGAACTAAGCAAGTGCCATGAAAGGCACTTGCTTAGTTCGAACTAAGTTTTCCTAGTTCGAATTAAGCTAATTCGAACTAATTTTAGCAAGTGTAGACGTAGCCTCTGTGCCTCGATTCTCTTTCTGCAAAAGTGTTACCAGCACTGGTCTGCATCACCAGGATATTGTAAGGATGAATGCATTAAAAACTGCACGGTGCTCAAACACTGCCGGAATGGGGGCCACCTAGGTACGATAGATTGATAGACTCTGCTTCTGAAAAGAATAATTTAATTAATTGTGACATCTGTTATCATCCTTCTCATCACTTCAAGAAATAAAACAAAAAATGTAACTTCCACTTCAGTCATTTTGGATGTAAATCAAAGAAACCATTTTGCCTTCGGGGTGTATTTTATCACTGTGAGGGAAGGTGGTTCCTGGAAGGTGTTTTGGCCAAGCAAATTATGTCAGTGAGATACAGAAGGAGGAAATGCTGAAAATATTGAGGATGGGGGTGTATGGAACGAGGTAGCTTGCCTTCTGCATGCGTATGAGTGAATGTGATCCAGTCATCTTCCCTGGAATAAAATAATAATATGAAGCACATATACTGCACTTTTCATCCACGGATCAATCCGTGCATGAAAAGGGGCGCTGTGGCCTAGTGGATAGCGCGCTGGACTGGTACAGAGGAAATCTGGGTGCTGTACCTGGTTCTCCCACTGGCCTGGCTGAATGACTTTAGTCATCTCACATCATCTCATTTACCCCATCTGTAAAATGGAGATAATGTTACCTCCTTTGTAAAGTGCTTTGAGATCTGATAATGAAAAGAGCTATTTCAGAGTGAGGTGGTATTATGGTTAAAAATAAAGTGGGACTTCATTATCCCCATTTTACACACAGGAAAACAGAGTCATAGGTAGGCCAAATGATTTGCCTGAGTTCACATGCAGGTCAGAATTTTCAGAGGTGACTAATGATTTTGGATGCCTCCATTTTTAGTGCTTCTCAGCCCTTTCCATAGATCAGGAGTCTTTAAAATATCTCAAATTGGGTACAGACAGTGGTGTAACTCAGGCGTCCTGCTCACTCTGTCAGAACTCCATTGGCGCTGAATCTCACCCCTCAGCCCCACCAGCTCCCAAGATTGGCTCTTTGCTGGACGCACTAGCTGCCTGGAGAAGTGTGCTGCCTTTTTTTCTTGTATTGTGTAGCTAAGTCCAATATCTCTTTTTCTATTTTAGATTTATTCAGGAGATTGAGCATGCCCTGGGGCTTGGTCCAACCAAACAATGTCCACTCCGGGAGTTCCTCACCATGTACATCAAGAACATCTTCCTTAATCAAGTCCTTGCAGAGATCAACAAAGAGATAGAAGGCGTCACCAAGGCATCTGACCCCTTGAAGATATTGGCCAATGCGGACACCATGAAAATGCTAGGCGTGCAGCGGCCTCTTTTGCAGGTAATTGAGTGGAGGATGTTGCCAATGTTTTTCTGTCACCACATGCCTAGGCCTGTAGAAACAGAAGAAGTACTGTGCAATTTTTTTAGAGATGTTTTTCGTATGACACATCCGCTCAGATATGGCTCCTCTTAATTTGGTGGCTTGTATCTATTTACTGTTTGGTGCTCCCTAACTTTTCATTTGTGTGTAGAGGATATAGGCTACCAAACATGACCCCGTATCTCCCTCATCATTCTTTGTTCTCCCTTCCCAAAGGACTGTTACTTGACATACCTAGCACTGATTGGAATGACTTCCTTCCCTCCCCATTGCTCTGAAACCACTTTCCAGACCTGGGTTGCTCCTCTTGCATTTTTCCCGCTATCCTCCACAGCCACCCAGCAAGTTCCACCTATGTTGTGCATGTGCAAGAAGGTAAATCACACAACCAAATCTACAGTTAATGGCATCTCTGCATCTCACCCATTATAATGCACTAATCTGGTGCTAGGTCATATTCTTCTTCTTGAGCCTCTCACAGAGTCCAGATGCCATAACTGTCCAATAAACAATAATATATCCATCATGAAATATTGCTGCCAGCTTTCTTAAAATATTTGCTGTATGGCTTTTCTCAAAAAATACAATGTTATCTTGTGTCTGACATATGGAAACTATGCGGATCCTCGCAAATCTTAGAACATTTCAAGCCGACTAAACAGTACTTTGTTATTAAGAAATTTGGCTTAAAGATTACAATATTTAAGAGTGACATGCTTCATTGGAACAGTTCGTCGGTTTCATGAAGACTAACAGGGATTGTAAATCTGTTTTTTCTCCTTGCTTGGCTGATGACGAAATACTATGGAGGCCCATTGAGAGATCTGGGGTCGTGTCTACTGCACAATCCTGGAAGGCCAGAACTGAGGTCTAAGCCTGTCTCTGACATTGATTCCTCTCTTGGCCTTGTCCAAGTAACTTAACCTCTCTTCCTCACTTACCCCATCTGTAAAATGGCCATATTGTTACTTGTCCACATGAAGATTATTTTGAGGATTCATTAATATTTGAAATCTTCTTTGAAGATCAAAAGTTCAGTGTAAGTGTCCGTATAATATATATGACTGTCATGAATTCGCAATTTATATTTTGGTTTCAAAAAGATTAATTGTGAAAACAGTTTTTGGGTCTATATTTCATGGTTTATTATTCATACTAATCATCATCAAGACAAAGACCACTGGTCAGTTGATCCAGGTGCAATGGGTTTGAGGTGCTGTGTCTCCAACCAGGTTAGAATATATTTAAACTATCACAGGTAAGTCAAAGCTAGATTCAGGGGCAAGATTTTCAAAAGGGCCTAGATAGATTTAGCAGTGTTTCTCAGTCCATGTCAGCCTCCTTGCTAGTCCCTGAGATTTCCCTCACACAGTTAAGGAAGGCAGCAAGCCACCCGCTGATATTAAAAAGGTTGAGAAACCCTGCCTCAGCTGCTTTGGAAAATCTCCCTCCCAGTAGAATGGCACTGTGGGGCAGAATGACACCAAACAATTAGATTTTTAACATGGATCTTTTCATCCCTGCAATGTGAATGTTTTACAGTCATCTCCAAGCCTTCATTTGGAAGACCTGGGGACCTAATGTGTCATCAACAATTGACAAACCTGTCCCTCATCTACAAAATAACAAAATACTATTGTTCTAGCCAAAGACCAGCCCTGATTGTTAAGTGAGCATGTGGAAAATGAAGGGGAGCGGAGGCACCACTGCACTTCTGGGTTCAGATGCTTCCATGAGCTGGAGATAACTTTGCTGAATGTCATCCTCGCTTTGGAATAGCAAAAGTGGTATAGGTCAGACCTGAGGGGTAACAGCAGGCAAGCTGCAAGGTAGGATTATGAAACCGAAACAGAGTTGTATACAGGATTTTTTCTATTAGACCGCTAGTAGTTTTTATAGATCAGAACTAGAAAGCAGATGCAATGTGGTCTGGATCACTTGGTAAGTGGGTAGAGCCATCCCTGGTGGGGCAGGACCTAGGGCCAATCAGCCTGGGTGGGTGGGGCTCAAGGCCAATGGGCCTGTGGGGGCCCCTGCCCCTTCCCGTGCTGGGAGAGGCAGGGTGGGCCAGCCCAGAGGCCGGGCTCCATGTTCCCTCCCCACCCTTGCCTTTGGCTTGCCGCCAAAGGCGGGGGGGAGAGGGGGCACCGCGGCAGTGGGGGGGGGGGGGGGGGCTGCGGGGCCCAGGACAGTCATCCCGCTGGTCCCTCCTCCTCCTCAAGGACAGCAGTGTAAGTGGGAAGAAGCAAACAGTACACGTTTTAATACAGCAAAATATAAATGTATTCATTGAAAAACAAAGAATGTAGGACATGCTTACAGGATGGGAGACTCTATCCAGTGAAGTGGTGACTCTGAAAAAGATTTAGGAGTGGATATTTAGTTGAATATGAGCTCCCATGCAATGCTAAGGCCAAATGAGCTAATCTGATCCGTGGATGTATAAAAAGGGAATCTAAAGTAGAAGAAAGGATTATTTTACTTCTGTATTCGGCATGGGTGCACCGCTGTTGGAACACTGTCCACAATTCAAGAAGGATGTTAATAAGTTGAAGAAAGCTCTAAAAAGAGGCATGAGAATGATTAAAGAAAATTTGTCTGTTAGTTATTGAATCAAGGAGCAGAATCTATTTAGTTTTACCTAGAGAAGGTTAAGGGGTGACTTTATTACAGTCTGTAAGTACCTACATGGGGATCAGATGTTCAGTAATGGCTCTTCCATCTAGGAGAGGAAGGTCTGATACAATCCAATGGCAGAAAGTTTTGAAACTAGAGAAATTCAGACTGGAAATAAGGTGTGAAATTTTAACGGTAAGAATAATGAATGGTTGGAACAATTTACCCAGGTGTTGTGATAGATTTTTCCAACACAAATTTTAAAATCAAGATTAGATTCTTTTCCCCAGAGATACGCCTCAGAAATTATTCTGGGGAAGTTCTGTAGCTGTGTTATACAGGTCAGACTAGATGGTGCCAGTGGTCTGGCCTTGGAAACATGGAATTCTCTGAAAAGCCTGGGCAGAGCTGGAATGGTGTACCTCAAGTGGGAGGTGTATTTGCACTGGTGCAAGTTTTGCACAACTCCTATTCATCTCACAGCTGTCTCCGATACTAGCAGTTCCTCGCTTTCACACGTGCCAAATGAAAGAGGAAATAGACGTGGTCTGTTGAGGGCAGTGAAATCCATTGAGATTTGACTTTCAGTAGGTGGGGGAAAATCACATTTCAAGCCTGGTCTGCTGGCTTTCAGGGCAGAAAAAGTATATTAAAACTGAAATTAAAAGATGTGATATAATCAGAATGGTTTAATTCAAAGCTAGACGGCTTGAAAGAGCCGCACCAGTTGAGTCCATTTAAGTTGGATATGAAAAAAAACTCACTTTGTTGTGGCCATTTCTTGAGCATCTTACTTTTTCACTTTCGTGTCAATAACTCACTTGAGAGAATTAAAATGGATAAGATCCCAAATCAGTCTGTCCAGGCATATGACCTTATCAGGGGCTGATAATTTTGTTTGGTCCTATCAGAGTGTAGGCTTTGGATCAGGGCTATTGAAGCCATTAACCTTACAAATTTGGTTTGGATTCTTAGCAAGATGATATATAGAGAGATATATATGATATATGGTTGCCTCTTCTCACAGCCATGTGAATTGGTTAAATTATATCAATAAATTTGCTTAAGCTTCATTTGAGGTTGAGGAGATGGACTGGATTTTGATTTCTCATTCAGTCCCTATAATTTGATTCACATGATGGATGTAAAGCACTGTGAACTGGAATTATTCTTTGTCAAGATATCCATGTGATCCGCTAGTCTGACCATTCTGCACATAGATTATATGAGGGCAATTCTGCTGGGACGGAAGAAATAGTTCTGCCTTTGTGAGCCAAGCAGCCCAAACAGAAAAAATAAAAGAATCTGATTTTATAATTTTAAAAGAAATGGATGTGTTGCTGTCACCACACTGACAAGCTAGAAATCCTCTCTTTAGCCACAGAGCAGGTTCTGCAGCCACGGTTTAAACTTCCCTTCCATCACTCCGCCAATGTTGCCTCATCTCTGGCCAAATCATTCCACCTCTTTGGTCAGCGAATGGTCCAGTAGCCATGGGCAGTCAATCCTTAGTTCCTCTGGTGAGGTGTGTGTACACAGCAACGAGCCACAAACAGCTGGCCTGTACCTGCCAACTTAGGCTGCAGGGCTGGTTCACTGCTGTGCAGATGGCTGGGTTTCGGTTCAAGGCCGGGCTCCGGACACTACGAGGTAGGAGGGCCAGCCTGACCCCAGAAGTCCACACTGAAATGAAACAGCCCCAAACCCCACAAATCTGTCAGCTGACACGGGCTAGCTGCAGATGTCTCGCTGCTGTGTAGACATATGCAAAGGGACTAGTCATGGTGGTAGTTTGACGGAGACACATTCACTAGCAACCGGGTTAAGAACCATCAACGCTCTTCGCATAGTCCACTTGGACATTGTAGTAGGGAAAAGCTTTTCTGCCATCCTAATCCATCCTGCCCGCCTGCAATTAATGACACAACTCCTCAGTGATGCAACAGAAAAGATTGTAATAGGGCATTAAAAATATTGCACTTAACTATCAATGTGGCCTCATACGTACTTTTTAGCTGTTATTCTACATTGAACAGAAGACGTTAATCACTCCCCTTTTAATACTGGCTGAACAGTCATGATGTGCGAACTACATTGCTGTAAAATATTCTGCGTTAAAGTTTAGAGTGCACTTGTTCAAACTGGCATTAAATCAGGCTGAAAACAGCTTTACAGCGTCTTACATCCTCTCCCCATGCTGTCGACGTCGAGAATGGTAAATCTTTTCAGCAAGGTAGCCGTTACCAACAAAGACTTTGGAAATACAGTTTCAAATGTGTTTCATGGTTTACGCCCAGTGAAAAGTGCTGCTTGCTCTTTGATCTTTGCAACTCCTGGGCTATGCAGTGTAAAACGGACGGGAATTGGCCTTTAAGGCGTCCGCGTTTCCTACCATTTATCATAGCAGCAGCTCATGTATGGTAGGGCAGGAAAGTTTCTGGCAAACGGCTGATTGCTGAAAATCTAGTTGAAGTCTCATTCAGAAATCTGAGTGCACAGCTGCTTGCGGGATAATGACTTGCTTGAGATAATTACCCCATTGCCTGGATTGATTATCTTGCACCCGAAGCTAAGTCAGTGTCGGGTTCACATGTGACTTTCCCGAGGAAACGTTGCCAACAGCAGTGACATATTGTTTTCATCCTGTCAAATTACTGCATGTTAATAAGATGAATGGTTGCAGCGAGTGGCATTCAACTGGGCAACAGTGGCAATTGTTGCACACGGTGGTTATAAGTGGATTTCTTTATTATTAGTGCAAACAAATTACTCTTCTTTAAGGTCCACTTGCAGTGGTAATCAAAATCTATTAGGATACAATTGTGGCTGATCAATTGAATTTCTCGCTTTCGAGGGTGAACGTGACCTTTGAGGAAGCACCTGTGGCTCTAATCAATACATTCTAACAATATTTTACGATGACACTGAGCCTCAAGAATATCAAAGTGCTTTATGAATAGTTACACCCTGGGTGGCAGGTGATATCCATTTTGCAGACGGGAGAACTAGGACACCACGAGGTTGAAATACATTCAAGGTCACATTTTGAGCAGTGGCCGAGCACTAAATAGAACCCAGGAGTCCCTGTTTCCAGGCTCCTGTTTGAACCATTAGACAGAATTCCCTCTCAGTGGAGAATCTTCCTTCGCATTTCAGTGTTTCTTTAGTGTGATTTTTGCTTTCTCAGTACACTGCTCTCTCCTCTGGAAGTGTTTATGCTCTGCATTGAGACAGAGCATGTGACCACAGTGTGGTCTAAACGTTATTACTAGTTTAAGGCAAAATGTTACGACAATTGGTTTGCTTTGATCTTAAAAAATAACTTCACGTGCACATTCGATAAAGCATAGATCGGGCGCTGGATTGAGTTGCCAAGTTCATTAGGATTTATGTAGCCATGCTAGCACGAGATGCCATCAGGCTAAATTATTTTCCATCAACCCAGCATAGGAACATCTGCCCCTAACACCAGTAGTTTGAGCTCCTTTAAACTAATGTGCTGCCAACCTGAGCAAAAGGGGACAGAAGCAGAAGTGAGTCAAGAGTTCAGTCTCTGTTGTGAGGCTGCCAGCTAATGAAATGTCTAGAGGTATTCCATCAGCTACCTAGGTGATACCACCGTCTCATTTTCTGTAGGCCACCAAATGCATGGCACATGGCAATAACATCTGGCCAGTGTCAGCCCCGGCTGGATTTGAATTTAAGGCTAAATTGCCATTGTTTCCAGCTTGTTTCTAATAATTCTCTTACTACTTACTCGCTCTGATCTGACTGATATCCTATCCTTTGAGAAACATCTTAATTTATTTCCCATATTTACGTTTCTTTCCATTTTCATCAAGTGCCTAATTAAATCCGAGGTGCTTGTATGGAACAGTAAAACCACCAGTGTTGCATCCGTGTAATGTGTGTGAAGCAGCTCTTAATAAGCGGGTAACCACATTCCGCACTAGCTTATGTTTCCAAATGGATTTTGTGGTATCTACTCTCTAATTTAAATTATTCCACCACTAATAATAATAATAATAAAATAGGTGTTTTATAGGGTTTGGCATCAGTAGATCTCAAAACACTGTACAAAAGAAATTGGTATTATTATCCACATTTTACAGGTGACAAAGTGAAAATGCAACTTAACGTTTGTAAAATTCTCTGATTGAAGGTTCTTTTTCCAACCCCACAAACATCATTTCTCTTTCTCTGTGTCTGTGTTGTGTACTGCACTAGCCAGTATGGTTTGTAGGTGCCACATACTCATTCTTTATGTTGAATTAATGACATTAAATATGTTTGCTGTTTTTTTAACGATAACACAATTTATGGATCAGCCCAGATTCGCAACCTTAACTTTGTGGGGTTGAGTCAGGTTTTTAATCATGAGTTTAAACATAGTCTGGATCTGGCTTTCTCTAACTGGCAAAGAACACTTTTCTTGCTTTCGTTGCTCTGCAAACTGTGTTTGGAACAGAGACAACCTTTGCATTTTCAGGAAATGCTTTAGGGTGATGATTGGTTACTGTCTGTTTTGATCTTTCTGCTGCAGGACTGCTTGGTGAATAAGCAGGAGAGAGGTAATGGTTTATGACACATCTGCTGACAGGGACTGACCTGCATTAGCACTCTGTCACTCTGAGCTTTCAAGAGCTGCCTTTTTTTAAAAAACATATTTGACTTTACTTGCTATCAAAGGCATCTTCACTTTTCAATGGTGCATAGGATGAGCATCCGTCAGTCAAGAAGGGGGAAATGACTGATTTCGAAACCTGAACCCAACGGGACCAGCTGTGGTTAGCAAGTAGCAAAAGTGCTAAGCTTGTGAGGTTAGCCGTGGAGCTGGGGTGAGCATAAAGGGAGGGTTGCTGCATCTGGGTGAATTTTGAGGTTTTCTTCTTTTTCTAATGCATCCGATAACTGGAGACTGACCAAGACAGAGAAAGATTCACTTCTCTTGTCGTGCATCAGAGATAGCTTTGTGGCAGGGGGAAGCTGGCATGGAGTGCAAGTTTAGCATCTCACTGTCAGTTAGAGCGGAGCAAGTCTATCAGCTGTCATTCCTGTCCTCCTCCATAGTCCCATTTCTCCTTTCTTAAGGCCTCTTCTTCGTAAGTGCACTCACTGAGGGGGTCATCAGATCGTACTCCAGCATTTCTCTGTCCTGTTAATATTTCCTTGTAGAACAGCTGGAGAAACCCTACATGCATTTTCCTCTTGATCTTTCCCAGTTCTGTTTACATGGTCATACCTTTGTGATCTCGTTGCTATTGCATGTACACAATTATTGTTGGCGTCACTAGAAATCAGTGGGAGTTTCAAGATACACAACAGTGGCCATTCCTTGAGCAATCACTAGACTGGTAAACGCACTAAAACCTCCTCAAGAGTTGTTTTATTTATTTATTTTCCACCACATTAAGACTTTTCCAGGAGTTGCTTCTGACATTTGGTTTCTCCCCAACTTTTCATCTGCCCCAGCTTTGGACACAGGCATTGACTGATTGCTTTAATTAGTAAAACAGCACAGACAAGCTGCCGTCACAGGTTAAATATTGCATTCATAAATCTTCATTTTGTCTCCTCTGCTGAACTCACATAGTTGGTGTCTGCAATGGTTTCCATCTTCTTTATATCCTTTGTAGAAGCCATTTGGCTTGGCTGTGCTCATATTTGTTTGAAGATTGTTTATTTTATTTGTTGCCTTGTTAAGTACACAATGGCCTTTCCATTAAAGTCCTGCAGTTTGGAGTGCAGAGAAAGATCGTTCCTCCTTGTTAACTGATCATCTGTGCCGGCACTGGTCTTTTGAAAAGTATATGTTGGGATTTTAATAGAACAGTAACAATAATCCCCCCTCACTTATCCTTTGTTACCCTTTTTCTATGTACCTTTTCATTTTTAATCGGATATTTGGATTTAGCTGTAGCTGTTTCTATGATGGATGTCCATATTTGCAATATCCAGAATGCCCATAGCATTCACTTGCAAATAATTACAAAGGCAAATGCTAATAAAATACACTTAAACTAAACACATTATTCTGGGACCAAAAGGACTCTTGGAATTTTCTTGCTTACCCCTATTTTTGCTAGGAAACCTTCATTGGCACTCGTATTTTAAGAACTACAGCATTTTTGTTTTTTACTTTCTGTGCCCTGATTAAAACATGGTTACTATTCTATGTCATGGCAATGCAGAAATGCTTTGCTGCTCTTCTCTATTCTGTTTGTGGAATTAGTATGCTTTTGGAATCCCGCGTCCAATTTATAATGCAATATAGTGTGACAGAAGAGGGAAAAGGTAGGTGAAGGTAATATATTTTATTGAACCAACTTCTGTTGGTGGAAGGGGACAAGCTTACAAGCTCCACAGAGCTCTTCTTCGGGTCCAGGGAAGGTAGCCAAGGTGTCTGAGCTTAATACAAGGTGGAACAGAATATTAAAGCATCAAAGGTCCACACATGCAGTTAGGAAATGACTTAAAATGAAGAGGGCAATTGAGGGTTAGATTGTTAAGCATAAGAGAAGTTCTCACATACTGTAGGAGACTACTTAAAATGAAGAGGGAGTTTAAGAGTAGCCTGCTGTTGGGTGTTTTACAAGCTGTTGTAATGAACAACATGGTTTTGTTGTCTAGCAGAGTTATGAAGTTCCCAAGTTCATCTTTTGAAGGTGTTGTGCAGGTTTCCGTTGAGGCCAAGGACTGAGAAATAAGATATATAGAGTGATGGCTTTGTGAAAAGTGTTCGCCCACAGCTGGTAGGGTGTTTTTGTCTTTTATCATTTTCCTGTGTGAACTCATTAGAGAGCATAGTTTCACGTACTGAGGTGTTGGTGGGGCATTTGATGCACTTGATGAGATACACCATATGTTGTGATAGGCAGGAGTAGGACTTTTGAATCTTGAAGTGTGTTGGGGGGAGGGGTTGATCGTCATAAGGGTGGGGGTATGTCTGAAGGTTTTTCCATCTCTTGTTTCGGCAAGGTTCGGCACTGCTTTCAGTTGGTGTGATTTGATCTGTATGGAACTTGGTTTGGATGATTAACATGGTGAGGTTGGGGAGTTGTTTGAAAGGTTCAGAAGAGATTTCTTTGAGTCTGATCCCTGTAAAGTGATGTTTCATGATATCCTGTCAAAGTTCCTGGGTGAGATGGTGGGTGAAAAGTAGGGGTATATGGTTAATGAGGGCTTTTTTTCTGCATTGAAACAGATTTTCCTGGCGTATTTGGATAGCTTTTTCCATGATGCAATCTAACTGATGCAATCTCTGGTAGGGTTTCCATATTTTAAGTTTGTTTAATTATGTAACCTGGACTTTCTCTTCATGGCAAATTATATGGTATCTAACACTCTGGTTACCTTTCCCAGACTTGAAGAAGAGCTCTGTGATGCTTCAGAGCTAGTCCTTTCTACCAACAGAAATTGATCCAATGAAAGATATTACCTCACCTACCTTCTCTCTCTTGTATCTTGGGATCAACAAGGCTACAAAACCTCTGCAAATGACTGCAGGAGATATCAAATTTTGCCATTTAAAATGGAGACTTCACATCATGTAGGAGAAGGAGGCCAGATTGAACTGTGACATGTACATCCTGAGCAGAGTTACAAGAAACAAAACATCATCCCAAGAAGACTCAATGTAGATATCCCTCTGACCAATACATACAACTCCAAATATGCTGAACAGCACTGCAGAAGGACCTCAGAAAAACTGAGGAAGCATCTCCTGCGTGTCTCATACTCCAGAAGGTACCACCTCAAACAAGAAACAATCACATACTCACGTGGCCATACAGGAAGAAAAAAAATCAGGAAACATACCTGGAGGTTATGTGGGAACTAAAAACAACTATCAAAAAAGCCTGATGACAGCCATCAACACAAAAAGAGTGGAACCAATGACAGCAATGCCACAGAACACCACCTCCAAGAGAAACCACATCAACACCCACCAACATCATCATCCTACCATTGACATCATCAACCTATCCCTAACTGGAATTAAACTTTCTATACTCTCCAAAGGACTGAATCGCTGCTCCACCACAGAACCTGATATCATACTAATGTTCAGAACTAGAAGAATTCTTCAGCTAACTCCACCTCAGAAAATTATTTCATAACAATGATGACACCAGCCACAACTACCAAATCCCCACCAACAGTCATAAGCAAAAAGGGTCATCTGACTGGACACCCCTCACTAGATAAAATCAATGGATCATTTCATTCATTGCCGCGGGAAAAAAGTCAACTGTGAGATTCTCAATAAACACTACATCCACCACAATCTCTCTACCACTGAGATGATAGTGATACAGTCCTTGAAATCCGACCACCAGATAGTGATCAAACCAGCACACAAAGGGGGCACCATTGTAGTCATATGACTAAGTCAACAAGGCCAACAGACAACTCTCTGACATCACCTACTAGAATTGAAGGAAGACCCTATATTACAAGTCATACAGTGTAATCGCACGCTGCTAGCCCTGGGCTCCTTTTAACACATGACTCAATCTCTTTCTCTAGTGCAGACACC
>ML685799.1:1356928-1417793 GCA_007922175.1 Pelusios castaneus | reverse complement strand
GTGTGTGTGTGTGTGTGTGTGTGTGTGTGTGTGTGTGTGTGTGTGTGAGAGAGAGAGAGAGATGGTAGCATCCAGTGTAGTAATCTATTAGATCAGGAATGGGCCTTGCTGATAAATGGACACAGGGATCAGACCCCACATATTACATACTCCAACTGTGAGTGGCTCATACTAATCTAGCAGATACCTGAGGATTCTTTTAAAAACAAGAACAATGAAAACATACAGAAAGACACACACAACACTACTCCACCTCTGGCAACTCTTGTTCATTCTCCCACGCCAGTAAAGTTTCATGGAAATTTGGTGGAAATTTGGGTGTTGCACAGATTCTTGAGCCTTGAAGCCCAAGGGCAATAGAAACCCAACTGAATGACTCAGACAAATAGTTTTGGTCCCTTGTTTATAAGAAACCCAGTTTGTTTAAATGGGAAAACAGATGAAGAGAATCACCAGTCTCCCATAAAATATGGGGTTTATTATAGTTGAAGAGGGAAATTTAGCCCCTGGCCCCACATGAATAGAACTGAGCCTGGGGTCACACAACCTCTCAACCAAATGGTTGGTCCCACTGTGAGATTTAATTGGCAGAGGCAGTATATGAAAGAACCTCAATTCTAGCAAGTCACCTACCTTTCTTCCTGAACTGTTTCATCTTTCATTTATAGATGTATGTGTGGGTGTTGTGTTGGGCGTTTTTCAAAGCAAATTTTCTCACCAGATCATTTGGCGCTGCTCCACATTTGGGTAATGAGAGAGTTTGTTGTGCCTGTGATGAGGAAAATGATTTAAAATGTTTTTTAATAACTTAAGTGTTGAAATTGCTGTAATGAAATAATGACAGGGGAGCCTCTCGCCCTGAACATACTATGCCCATGGAAAAACATGGGCTTCGTTGATTTATTTTTTGCTTCTAATTTCCGCTGTCTGGGTTACTGTGCCATGTCTGTTCTTCTGCTTTGCTGTTAATAATCAAATGGGGCTTGAAGGTGCAACTTGGCTTCAGGATAAGAGTGCCACTGAATCCAGGGAAGTATTGTCTAGTTGTTGTTATATATCACAGTGTACATCTAAGGGAAAATGCCATCCCTGCCCTGAAAACTTTATAGTCTAACAGGTAGAAATGTACGAAGTATAGGGGAAAGAGATGCAAGTTATCAATTATGATTGGCCACAATTTGAGGGTGCAATATTGATAATTCAGTTGAATTAGATATGTTGGCTATCCCCACTTACCCTCAGTCTTGCTGTTGCTGAACTGGCCTATTTCTTGTAAACATCATGACAGGAGTAGATCTTCAAGAGGAATTTGAACATCTCATAAGATCCCAGGACCAGCCATACTGGGTAAGACCAGTAGTCCATCTTGCCCAGTATCCTGTCTTCTGACAATTATCAATGCCAGTTGCTTTACAGGGAATGAACAGAAAAGGCAATCATTGAGTGATCCATTCCTTGTTGACCACTCCCAATTCTTGCCAATCAGAGTCTAGGGACACACAGGTCATGGAATTGTATCCCTGACCATCTTGGCTAATAGCCATTCATGGTCCTATCCTCCATTAATTTATCTGATTCTTTTTTTTGAACTTTGTTATAGTTTTGGCGTTCAAAACATCCCCTGGCAATGAGTTCCACAGGTTGACTGCATTGGGTGAAGAAGCATTTTGATTTGTTAGTTTGTTTGTTTTAAACCTGCTGCTTATTAATTTCATTGGGTGACCCTTGGTCTTTGAGTTGTATGAAGGAATAAATACCAATTCCCTATTCATCCACTGACAATTTTATAGATCTCTTTCATATCCCCTCTTAGTTTTCTCTTTTCCAACCTGAAAAGTCCCAGTCTTTTTAATCTATCCCTGGAACCTGTGCCTTATCCTCAATCATTTTTGTTGCCCTTCTCGGTACTTTTCCAGTTCTAATATAGCTTTTTATATGGGCTGATTAGAATTGCACACAGTACTCATGGTGTGGGCGCACCATAGATTTTATAGTGCCATTATATTTTCTGTCTTATTATCTGTCCCTTTCGTGATGCTTCCTAACGTTTTGTTAGCTTTTTTGACTGCCACTGCACATTGAGCAGATGTTTTCAAAGAACTATCCACAAACACTCCAAGATCTCTGTCCTGAATGGTAACAGTTAATTGAGATCTCATCATTTTGTATATATAGTTGGGATTATGTTTTACCAATATGCTTTTACTTTGCATTCATCAACATTGAATTTCATTTGCCATTTTGTTGCTCAGTCATCCATTTTTGTGAGCGCCCTTTGAAACTCTTCACAGTCTGCTTTGGATTTAACTGTCTCAAATAGTTTTGTATCATCTGCAAATTTTGTCACCTCACGGTTTCCCCTTTTCCCAGAATATTTATGAATATGTTGAACGGTATTGGTTCCAGATTCCTCACGGACCCCACTATTTACCTCTCTCCACTGTGAAAGATAATCATTTATTCCTATCCTTTGTTTCCTGTCTTTTAACCAGTTACTGATCCAGGAGGGGACCTTCCCTCTTGTCCCATGACTGCTTACTTTGCTTAAGAGCCTTAAATGAATGATGTATATCCACTCGCTCACCCTGGTCCACATTTGTTGACCCCCTCAATGAATGAAGGGATGGCACTGACCTTGTGGACCAGGTCAGAGAGGATGTTGCATACATTGGGGATGGGGGGAAGGTAGAAGAACAGACTGGGATGTTGTGCTGGAAATGGGCAGGTGGTATGTCCAAGGTTACCATCAGTGGAGGCATGGGTGGTTAAATAGGAGGCAGAGGAGACGTGGGTGGTTAAGTAGGAGACGGGGTAAGATTATGCAGGGCGTGGAAATGTTTGTTCCATTTCTGTGTTTGCCATTAACTTGTTTTGTCTCTTCGCTTATTTGCAAAATGATCTGGGGATTCTGATTTCCCTGTTGTCATGAGCCCCTCCCTTTTGCAAAGCGCTTTAAGATCCTCAGGTAAAAGTGCTCAGGAGGTATCAAGAATCCTCATCAATAACATGGCTGAGACAAGGTGTCTTGCGGTCTTCCTTCTCCCCACAACTCTCATGCAGGCCATTTTGTACCAGAGTGCTGAACTCTAGAGAAGCAGATGAACCCTTGCAAAGTCAGCCGACTGCCAGTCAAAATATTCAGCTCAAGTGCAGTCAAGGAGCTGGAGTCAGGTCTTTACTTGAATGGATTAACATCTTAGTTGTTCATGCAAGATCAGGTCAGGATAACTCTGTCCCTTTTTTGGCATCGGAGTCAAGGTGGACTGTAATGCCTGCGTAGCTAACAGAAATGAGTTAATTTCACCTGGGTGTCATATTGGCATTTTCATACAGTTTATTGCCAGAAAGCAATAAAAGGAGGATAGGACACTACTTATTTCGGCCATATAAAGCATGGCCAGTGTGGACATTTTCATGACAGCATTAGATTCCGTGAGTTTTGTGGAATTATCCATACACTTGGCTGCTGAAGAATTGTGTAGGTAGGCAAATAGACGTATGTGTCAGGGTGCCTGCCCCTCACTGGCCTGGAAAGGGTGAAGAGAGCCCTTGGAGGGGCTCTGCAAAAGAAAGCCAATAGGAAGAGGCTTTACGGCAGCCAATCAGGGCCCAGGAGGCTGGTATAAAAGGGAGCTGCAGAGCAAAGGGAGTGGGATTCCCAGGAGCTCAAAGAGGTAGGACTGTCAGTACCATGGACAGAGCAGCGGCTGGCTGCTGGAGCTGAGGCAAGGGGCATAGAAGATACTGGGGACTGTGAGGAAAGATCAGTGAAAGGCCGCCATACACAGGATACCTGGACTGGGACCCAGAATAGTGGGTGGGCCCATGCCTGTCTCCCCCACCAACCCTGTGAGGTGATGAGCACTCTCCACACCCTTTAAGGAACTGAGGGTGCTGAGCCCCAGGGGAGTTGATGGTGCTTAGAGTTCATAGCCAGGTTTGCAACCTATTGCAAGTTTGCCTCCAGTGAGAACTTTCACCCCAGAAAGTCGTTTTACTTCTCTAAACCCTCTTGTCGGCTCTCCCCAAGTCTATTGTACAGAGGTTAGGCGCGAGAGAGACTACTGCTGTGTTGCTTATTTTAGCCCCATCTCTCCCTGGTATCATTAACAATGGGAATAGAAAGGTTATTAGAAGTGTCAATACAGACCCCAGGATTGACTTCTTTTTGGCTTATGTTCCCGTAACTTTTGCAATTTTTTTGATAAATTCCCAGTTACTTTTATAACAATAATAATAACTAATAGCCATCATCACACAATCTCAGCCTTTTTGGATCTTCATGATTGACACTGTTTCTCAGTTAGATCAATACCAACAGCTGTTTTTTCCTGGCTTTCTCATAAATGCTTGATAAAATGTAGCCTCCAACTCCTTTTTGGTTTGTTTTCACGAACCGTGCTTTTATGAAAGGAAAATGAAAATGGAAGTTACATAGAAACCTGAGGACAGTAATTGCTTTTTCAATCAACTTTAGAGAGCTTCTGTAGGAAGAAAAATACCAGAGCCTTTAAATATAGATGATATTTTTTTCAGTTTATTGCAACAAAATGTTTATGTATCTTTTCTGAGCACAACGAATTATTAAGATGCTAGCAGATGACTATGTAGGAAAGTTTGGTTGATAAAAATGCATTTTAGTTTGACCCTTTTGCTGCTATTTTTTTTTTTTTTGCGGGGGTAGTTCCCATAAATGGATTGCTACAATTTTCCTTGGTTGGCTTTTGTAAGTCTGCTCTGAGTAACATCTGTGGGGGCTGCAAATATGGATTGAAATCCTCAAATTCTTATTCAGTCCTTACTCAGTTCTCACCTAATGAATTCAATGAAAGGTTTGTCAAGATAGGGACTGAGAAGACAAAGAAGTTGAAAATTCAGCCTCTGTTTTAAATGTGTGATTCTTTAAGAACAAAACGTTGGGTTCTTGTAAATATATTTCTTAATAGAGACCCAGGAAAGAGAGAAACAGACTCTGTAATGTAGGGTGCCGTCCCTTTCAAAGTCATGAGGAGCGATGAAGTGCCAGCCTACCACTCAGGTGCCACTCTCTTGGCTTCTCCCTTGAAAGGATGGAATCACAAAGGCTGCATTAGAAGTCGAAAAGGCTTTCCATAGCGTATACAAACTCAGAAAAACTGTTTCAAACAAAAAGCAAATCTAAAATGATAGCAACCATATGTAGCCACCTCTTTGGAGACAGAACCTTCAAATTACACATTTTTAAATTTAAAAATTGATCCTTGGCATGCGATGTTCCAGATCAAGACTGTGGGGTGTTCACCGAATGATGTGGAGGGCCCAGCCCTGAAAGTCAGGATTAAGGTACATTGGCAGAGCTCTGTGAGAGACTCTGACCTGGAACAGAAGGAAATTTTCTAGCCCAAGATGGAGATGTATTGGCAGATGTGTGAAGGAATTTGGCAGAATGCCTGCATGGCTCTGCTTAGCTTTAAACACAGCTATAAATAATATTATCCTAAGCACACGTGCTCATTCTCTCTTAATGTAGGAATAATGAGATTTCCAGATCTCCTGTACATCTTTTATGCTTAAGTCAAGTGTGTGTCAGTGAAAGAAGATTAAATTTATTCTGTTTTCTGGGTTTATGTTTTGGGCAACCACAGAATTATAGTGATGGGTTGATGAATTGAAGCTGATGAATTGACTGATTATTATATAATGTATTTTACCAACATGTAGCTAAGACTTAGATATGGGCATTAGGAAAATCCTGCTGTTTTTATAGTGGTACATAATAACACAGTTAATGCCATTTTAATTCAGTACTAAATTCCACTATTTGCTTTGCTGCTTTTGATTTGATAAGTCTTGTTTAAAAAACAAAACAAACACTTCTCTCCTGGATTCAGAGATTCCAAGGCTAGAAAGCACCAAAATATTAGCTAATCTGACCTCCTTTATAACAGGCCATAGAACTTGCCCAAAATAATTCCTAGACCTGGTCTGGAAAAAGCATCCAATCTTGATTTAAAAATTGCCCAGGATGGAGAATCCACCATGACCTTCAATAGATTGTTCTAATTGTTAATGATTCTCACCGTTCAAAATTGATGTCTTATTTCCAGTCTGAATTTGTCTGGCTTCAACTTCTAGTCATTAGATTATATGTTGCTTTTCACTGCTGGATTGAAGAGTCCATTATTAAATAGTTGTTTCCCATATAGATACTTACAGATTGTAGTCAAGACTCTCTCCTTAACTCTCTTCATTAAACTAAATAAATGGAGCTCTTTCAGTCCATCACCATAATCCTTTGATCATTCTCGTGGCTCTTCTCTGGACCCTCTCCAATTTATCAACAACCTTCTTGAACTATTGGCAAGTGGCCCAGAAACGGGCACAATATTTCAATAGCGATCATACCAGTGCACAAGTAACCTCTACTCCTATCAAAATTCCCCAGTTTACTCATCTCAGAATCATATTAGGTTTTTTTGGCCACAGCAGCCTACTGGGCTTTCTTGTTCAGCTGATTATTCACCATGATCCCAAAATCTTTTTCAGAGTCACCACTTCCCAGGGTAGAGTCTCCCCATCCCACAAACAGGACCTATGTTCTCCTGTGTGTCTTCGTCAAAAGCGGGTGATGCTTTGTTGCATTCTTTGAACAACAGTAGGACACAAGGGCAGCGAAGGGTCCTTGTCTTGTATAGTGGGAATTTTGCCATTGTCTTCAATGCTACCAGGCAGGGCCGGATTAAGACATACTGAGGCTCAAAACTATGTCAAGATTCAGAGGCCCCATACCATAAAAAAGAAAAAAAAAAAGAGGAGGATTACATTATAACAGAGAGGGTAATGAAAAAATAAATGATAAACCATTATATTTGCATATATACATGGGCAAAGATGCAACAAAAAACTAAATAAAACATACATCCTGCAAAACACCTTATATGAATTATCAGTTTCAATTATGATAAATCTTCTTGGTTATCTCTGACATATTTAGAGGCCCTGCATAATGTGAGCCCCTAAGCCATGGCTTACTTGACTTGTGCCTAAATCCGGCACTGCCATCAGGGTTTTACTGAAGGAATCTTCACGGCTCAGTGAAGGATATTCAGAAGGATTCCTGGGGAAGTGGAGCCATGCAGTGCAAGATTTCAATACACTTGGCCTATTGCTGTGCCTTCAACACCTAGGAACAGATTGTCTTCCAGCAACATCTGATCATTGGTCTAGTTAGTGCAGTATTGTGCCAGATACATTTAATTTTGTTTCCTTTCTCCAAGAATGGCCAGAGAGGAAGACGATAAAATCCACAATGTTCCTGGCTAGCAGTATGAGTTCTGTGCGTTCAAAGGACATTTCACTGTGATGCCTAAGATTTAATTCCTCTTGGCTCTCCCACCTGGAAACTCAACAGAGAAACAGACCTGATAGCCAGTGGTAATGATTTCCACAGACCAACTGCACTTGAAGTTGTATTTCCTTTTCTTTGTTCTAAATAGAACTGCCATTCCAAATTTACCCATTCTTTTAAAAATAAGTATTTTCTACTTTCTATAAGTGTTCATTTACAACGAAAAGAGAGGGGTTAAGAGCAAAATGTAAGATTAACAGGGTGGTCTCATTTCGAAATGATGCCACTTAAAGTTCACTGTCACTTAAAATAGTGCAGGCTAGCCCAGGCTGGGCCATTGTCTGCTGAGAAGCTGCGGGGGATAACTTTCTGAAGAGATCAGCACCTGCAACTGCTGTTGAAATTAATAAAAGTTGTAAGCACTTGCCATCTCTGAAAATCAGTACATTGCATTTAGAAGTCTTTCAGGTAAGAGTCCTGCTGCGTGCTTTTATCCAGCTTTTGAAGTTTCAAGCGGCTGAATGACAACAGCACCAGGACAGGATGCCTCTCAGGTGCATCCATGTGACAAAAATGCTCCTAAAAGATCCTGGCAATTAGCACCCGTCCTGGTGACATGTAGACTGCTATTGCTCCCTGGAAGTAGAGCATTTAGGAACATAGGAGTTCTCCGACTGGAGCAGACTCAAGAGCTAGTACGGCATCCTATATCTGACAGTGGACAGGAGCAGATGCGTCAGAAATGCCCTGCCCTCCCACTGGGTCTCATCCTGGTCTCTTAATGGTTAGAGATTGGCTTAATCTGTGAAGCATATGATTGAATTCAATATCCCATCCCAAATGTTTATTAATTATGATAATTCTGGATATTCTTGCTATCCATATTCATTTCCAATCCCTCTTTGAATCTTGCTGAATTCTTGACTTCACATCACAGTCTAGCTGCATGTTGGATAGAAAAGTATTTCCTTTTTTCAGTTTTAAAATTCCCACTGTTTAACTGTATTGATTATCCCCGTATTTCTTAAGAAGTAGGAACAGAATCACTTTCCTCATCAATCTTCTCTATTCCATTCATTCTTAAGCACTTTTCTCATGCCTGCTCTTATTTGACTCCTTTCTAAAGTGAACATTTCCAATCTGTTCAGATTCTTCATATGAAACTTTTCTTGGGTCCCTGATCATTCTTATCCCTCTTTACTGAACCCCTTCTAGTTCTGCACTGTCCTTTGGATTTGATGTGAAACGTATTACACACAAAACAAACAGAGTCCTGGGGCACTTTTAAAGACTAACACATTTATTTATTGCAGGAGAAAGTCCCACTTCAAAGTGTCTGACGAAGTGGGATTTTCTCCCTCGAAAGCTCATGCGATAATAAAGTTGTTAGTCGAAGTGCCAGAGGACTCCTTGTTTGTTTTGCTGAACTAGACTAACATGGCTCCCCCTTTGGAACTTGTATTGCATACAGTATCCAGGTGAGGCCACACCATGTGTAAAAGCAGATTATATCTTCCTATCATCCATCATCCCATTCCTACTGCAATCTAACATCTTGTTAGTCTTTTTGACCACAGCAACACATTGAACAGAGATGTTGGTTGAGTTATCTACAGTGACACAGGTCTCTGTCCAAGTGATTTAGAACCCTGCAAGGTGTATGAATAGTTTAGTTTTTCCCTCCACATTACTTCACATTTATCAACACTGAATTTAATTTACCGTCATCTTGTCCGTTGGTCTGGCGCGGGTAGGTCTGTCTAAAGCACCTCTCAGTCCCCTCTAAACCTGACTAACCTAAATAACGTGGTGTCTATCATCTGCAGATTTAGCTACTTCACCCCTATTCCAGATCATTAAGAATGAGATAGAGAGTGTGTAAACAACATGGGGCCTGTTAATTTATAGCCATGATGAAATTGCCCATTTAATCCTATGCTTTACTTTGTGGCTCCTACCTGCTCTTTTGGTGCATAAAAATACGTTGCCTCTTGTCCCATGACCAGTGGTATCCTCTTCTGCACGACTTTGTCCTAGGCCTTTTGGAAGGCTATATGTGTTTATTTAACAATCAGAAAACCTGGTTTTCATAGGACTTAGTCTAACTGGGAGCCACTGTGTAGCTTCTATATCACAAAAGTGGTGTTCTCAGCAACTGCAAATTGCAAACCGTCCCGGGTTCATCATAGGTTTGTTTTTGTGACTGATTCCAAGAAGACCTCGACCCAACTGTGTCCATTCAGCACCAACCCGTTCAGGCTGCACCCTCTTACCTTTGAAGTTCCCAATCGGAATGTGAATGGTGAGTGAGATTACTGTTGAGGAAAGGACACTTGAGGGTGAAGACAGGACTCTTTTGTCACTGGGATACGGATGCGTTCTCCCAAGTCTGTCTCCACCAGGCTTTGCTCCCAGATGCTGTCATTCAGCACTTGGTAGGCTAGGCTATCACAGGTGAATCTGCTTCCCACTTGCTCTGTTTTCAGCTTGGCAGCAAAGAAAGGAGTGTCAGAGAGAAAGTTTAGATTAAATCTGAGTCATTCTGAGCGATCACACATGATGAAAAGGCAACTGTGGAGCAGCAGGATTCAGTTCACTCCTTAGATACAGCGAGCCAGTGTTTAATTAGGGAACACTGCTCTGCTGTTAAGGGCCTGCAAGAGAATCTCTGATCCCAGGGGACACTTGAAAATGAAAACGTAAGGCCCTCTTACTGCCATCATATTCCCCTCCACAAAAAAGGAAGGTGGTGTGGATGGAGAATAGTAATAGTTTCCTTTTACTCAGCCCCCCGTTTAGACCCCACTTTGAGCTGCCTGACCCTCTTCATAGTACATAAGAATGACCATATAGGGTCAGACCATTGGTCCATCTAGCCCAGCGTCCTCTCTGCCGACAGTGGCCAGTCGTATGTTGAAGGAGGAGGGCTGGACGCAGCTTGTCAACATCTCAGTGAGGAAAGGGATTCAGTCAAGTCGGTGGCAGGTGCTTCCTCCACTCTCCTCCATGCAAAGCTTACATTCCTAGCAGCTTCCCAATTAGCAAGGGAACCCAGGGCAGGTCTCAATGCCTCCCATTTTCAGCGGCAGTAGAACAGAGAGACGCAAGTTACTTAAAATAACTTGTGTGTCTTAGTTCGACTGCCCTACACCCAGCACATCCACTGTGCTGAGTCGAAGGGAAGGGCCTCAAGGAAAGGCAAGACAAGGAAGCAGTCTGGAGCCCAGGCCCCGGGGCAGGGCAGGACGTTCAAAGCAAGCTCTAGCCCTAAGCAGGATGAGCAACCAGTCTCTAGGCCCAGCTCAGACAGGGCATGGTAGGCAAAGCAGCCTTTAGCCCTAAAGAGAGCAAGCAACAGGCAGTCTCTATCCCAGGCCGTGGGGCAGGGTGGGGCAGGGCTGAGCTGGCAAATAGTCTGTGGACCTCGGAGGCTTCACAGGCCAGGATGAGGCGACCACTCCAGGGGTGGTGTGGAAAGGGGGGTGGGCGCAGGCCCACCCAACTCCACCGCATCCGAGCCCAGGGCCCTGTCAATGACGGTGTATTCTGCCACCGAGTCAGCAGGACTACAGATGAAACACACTGACGCTTTCTCAAGGGCAACCCCCAATAGACCGATGTTGGCTGCCCTTGGGTACTTCCTCCACTCCTGTGCCCATGTACCTGCAGCCAAGGTCATCTTCAGCTTCCCCAGAGTATGTGGCCAGCAGGAATCCCACCAGTCCCTCCTCATCGGGGTTCTCTACCAGCCCAGGCGAGTCAGGCAAATATTCAGGGTAGCTGGGCTTCTTTCTACAGCAGCGGCCTGGAGATGGCCTTCCCCTTCTGCGGCTGTCTCCCATCTGAGCTGCACGTCCCACCCTTTATACTTCCTGTTCCTATCCAAGCCCCGCCCCTCTGCTTCCAATGTGACAGGCATTGCTTCTCGGCCTTTGCCCTTCCAGGGCTGTGGCAGTCGCTCCCCATCTGTCTCGGAGAGAGGCCGCACCCCACTCTCTTCTGGCCCAACGACGGCACCAGCACTTTTCTAAGACTGCTTTAAGCTCTGCTTGAACTTGTGAAACTGAGTCAAATGGCCCGCTTCCTTTTGTCAGCCTTATTCCCTCATCCCAGCTGTCCCACTCCCCAAAAGTATTGACAGTTCTTTTTAGCTCTTCGTTGCACAGGCTGCGTTCCATCCTGTGGCTTTCTCTGGATAGCCAGAAAAGCTCTGCTCTCCAATACTTTTTTTTTTTTAAGCCCAGCAATTAATTGAGTTAGCGTAATTGATCCTCCGTCAGAGGAACTGAGTTAAATCTGTTGCCGTTTTTTTCACAGGCACATTGCTATGAGAGGCAGATTTCTCTTCTCCTCTTGCTGCATTTGAAGCACAGGTCCCAGAGGTGGAAAGATGCTGCACCAATTGCGAGTGCCACCTGGCTCCCTGATAAGCTTTTGTTCTATGGGACTCGCTTGTTGGCTCAGTTGCTGCCCTTATCAGCATTGCATAGCCAGACAGTTCTCACGAATATGACAGCAGCCTAAGACGAATTGTCTCCATTCTGAGTTAATTTCTATTTCCCAGCAGGCTTCAGGAGTGACCCTGCTGGGTCTGGAAATGCTGCTGTTTGCTTAATGGCTGAATGTTTTGTGGATGAGTGTACCCGTGCTCTGCTGGTGCCAAGTTTGGCTTCTCCTGCTCCCTCAATTTCTGCCTTGCAGCCAACATTGCTTGGGCCTAAATGGATTTATTCACAGGACAATAACTTGACTGTCATTAGAATGGAGAAAATAACAGAAGTGCAAAAGACACAACAAAATGCTTTCACTGTGTAATCCATAACTGCCTGGGAGCCATCTGTTCTGGAAGGGGTGCATATCAGGCAATCATAGACATTGGAGATGAAAAAGATCTCTTCAGTCATTAGCTCATCCTTTTGTAAGAGCAGGATTCCCCCTTACTTGCATGTATTTTAGTACTTTGACAAGTTTAGTTTTCAAAAACCTGAGCCGCAGAATTTCCATCATTATGAGACATGGCTTGTAATAAATTGATCCGATGGGTCTCTTCTATCGATTTCTTTGCTTTTTTTCTCTGATTGCTTTGAATTTCTTTCTTAGAAAAGGCCTAACCCTTTCCTATATGCTGTGCTTAAACATATGTATTTCTAAAACATGGGTTTCCCAGCATCTCAGCTGTGGAGCTTCTTCACTCTGGTTACAAGGTAGATAGAAACAAACTGTAATATGAAAGCTGACTTGCTATCATTTTTACTCGGGACAGCAAATTAACATGCGAAGAAACATTCACTACTAGAACAAACAAGAAGTGCTGCAGCACTTTTAAAGACTAATAAATGTATTTATTGCACGAGCTTTCATGGGAGAAAATCCCACTCCATCAGACGCTAGAAGATGGAGAAGTACAGATTCTGAAAAGGTGGGATTTTCTCCCACAAAAGCTCATGCGATAAATAAATGTGTTGGTCTTTAAAAGTGCCACAGGACTCCTTGTTTGATTCACAAACTGGTGGCAGAATCTGAGAACTGCAACAGAACAATGGCTTGGTTTCTCTTACTAGTTGATGTGGACATTTTCTGATCCTGTGGACAAATCCTACTGACAAAGTGACATAGTTTGTAATATAGATTGGAATGAGTGCTCGGTGTCTGAAAATATAACCCAACATCCATACTGCTATGGCAGCAGGAGTGTGGTTAGAAGAGAAGACTAAAGGATTCTGCTCTGTGGAGGGTGGGTGTGAGATGGATGTCTCTGCCTGAAATGCAGGGGAGGAAGAAGAGGAAGCTTTGACTCCTTTAAGAAAAAGTCTTGTCTGCTGTGTTCTTTACTTGTGGCTTAGTACCCTGGCCTGTGACCCAGTCTGAGAATTCCTCCCTGGTCTTTTCTGGCATGTCCACTACTGCTTGGGTCATATACAACATCTCTCTTGATACCGATACCAAAGCCACCAGTTGTGTCTGAAAAGTGAAGCATTTTGGTTCACCTTACCCATCCTGTCCCATCGCTGCTGGAACAGACATGATATATGTCTGGTTCAGAATCGATGTATCGTTTCTCAGCATGTGTACTTTGAACATTCTGTACTAAGCAAAATGGGAGCAGATGACTTTTCATCGAAACATTGTCAGCAGGTTCCCAATGGGTAGCCGTGTTAGTCTAGGTCACCAAAACAAACAAGGCATCTTCAAAAGTGCCACAGGCCTCCTTGTTTATGATCAACAGGTGATCCTCCAAAGTCCTCCACGAGTTTTCCTCTCCTCATTTCTAAATTTGAATACAGCTTTGACAGGGAATCTGTCACCAGTGCTCATGGCCCGTTCGTCGTCATTTTCTGCAAGCTTTTGAGAGATTTGAGTTTTACCAGCAGTTCTGACCTTATGCATTCAGTGCTCACCACTGAGATACTAGGACTTAGGTGGGATGGCACCTGCTAATAAATCTAAAAAGGGCACAGTGTTTCCAAAACCCATCACCTGATGTAATTAAATAAGCCAAATAACGACCTGCACGCAATATTCAGGTATCTAGGAATGGCCATACACACAGTTGCCTTGTGACAGAGGCTGATGAGGGTGACAGAAAATTACACATCAGTCCATTTATGACGTTTTGTATGGAATGACACTGGCCTCTTAACACAAATCTCTTTCCAGAGATCTAGTTCAAGATTAAATGAGTAAACCAGAGAAAGCACTGTATCTGCTCCCTTATCCAGCATATGCACATGCATTTATCTTGATCCACTTTCTGATACCATTACACATATTGAGAAGCATCTTATTTCACAAATGGTCCCACAATGGGATCATTCATGAAGTGTTGTACGATTCAACGTGAGTAAAGTCCACTGAATCTGGCCCCTTGTATACAAGTGGCAAGAGAAAATACCCTTTAAACTCTGCACCCAGCCCATGTATCTTATAGTAATCACTGCCTCTCCGTAAAACAAACAAGGAGTCCTGTGGCACTTTTAAAGGCTAACACATTTATTTTTCACATGAGTTTTTGTGGATGAAAATCCCACTTTGTGAGACGCTTGAAGATGGAAAACTTACAGAATGGGAGGAAAATAAATGACAAAGTGGGATTTTCTCCCACGAAAGCTCATGCGATAAATAAATGTGTTAGTCTTTAAAAGTGCCCCAGGACTCCTTATTTGTTTTGCTGAACTAGACTGACACAAGTAACTCCTTTGGAACTTGCCTCTCCCTAGGAAATTATAAAACCCGGTGGCTTCTTCTCTATCAATTCTTGATCTTAAGAGTTACATTTGTCAAATCAAAACAGGAGTTCCATGAGGTTTATGTAACCAAACTCCACTAAACCACACAACTTGAATGTAGGCGATCAGATAGTTAGAGCAAACCATTGTTAACTTTTTTCGCAAAACAACACAGTGAGTAAATTCAAGGAAAATCATGATTTGCTCAGTCTTTTTACGTGTAGAACGCCAGACTACATTTGTTGAGTAAATTGTCCTGCATATTTATTCATCCTCAAACCCAACCAACAGGGTTTTTCTCCCCTTCCATGGCTTTTTGATGAAGTGTTGGGAGGTTAAAAATCCATCTGGTGTGTTGTGACTAAGGATGGTCCTGTCTTGGTATGTGGCATCGTGAACCATCAGCAAGTGCTGTTGAATACAAACACAATCATCACCAACTTGCCTTGTCCTCCCTGCAGGAAAGGCGTCAATGGTGAAAAGTCTATATGAATTTTATGTTCTGCAGGCTGTTTATTCAAGAGGTGAGACTAGATGATCAAAGTGATCCTTACTGGATTTAAAGTCTATGAAGCTATGAATTAAATGCAGACAGCTTTAACATCTGAATGTATCACAGGGCTAAGGGAATTTGAGATTATATTTTTTGTAATATGTATTTTTTTTCCTTTTTATCCTAAATACAGCCATACTTAGTAACATCTCTGTTTACTTACCAACTGCATTGTGTATGGAGGGAAGGACAGAGAAAATGTTGCTAATTACTTATGGAAGTGCTGAAGCATATTAAGATACTGTTCAAATAGAGCTAGTCAGACCACATTTCGTTGAAGCTGAAGCATTTCATAGGCTTGTTTGTTTTGACAATGTTTTCATAAAATGGGAAGACAGGCTCTCACACTGGATGGTCTTACAGGATACGGGACTGGCCAGGGATATGGGAGACTCAAGTTCAAGTCCCCAGTCTCCCAGTTTCTGATTGATCGGAGCTCAGAAACTATTCTGAGCCAAGCAGTGCAGGGCCTTCAACCTAGGTCTCTCACATCCCAGTGCCCTAACCCTCAGGTTTCACTCCAAAATCAGACATTTTGCACGTCTGATTTTGCAAAATCATTCGCAAGCTTCTCGTTTTGATTCAACACAGAATGAGAACGAATTCTGAAACCTCAAAAGTTTCAGCAAAATGGGATAGTCTACCAGTCCGCTCTAGGATTGTCTTTGTGTGTGTGCACTGGGCTTTAAGTGAAAAGCAACATAAATGCTGTAGAATCTAATAGCTGCTACCTGAGGGCAACTCTCCAGGAGAAGTTAGTTGTTGTTGAGCCCTCAGTCATAATGGTCAATTATAAAGTCTAGGGCCTACTCTAACAGTACCAGACTCTGCGTGGCAACATGATGCAATTGGAATAATCGTAACAAGGGAGTGGCACGCATAGATCTCCATCCAGCAAACACAGCTGTTTTGATTTTGAAAAGCGTATTGGGGTATTTTTATACTTCTTTTCCTTTCTATCCTTTCAAAGGTCCTCATTATAAAGGAAGAGTACTGCAGATTTGCCCTGAGTTATTGTAAAAACTGTTTTGTTGCTTGCTTTTTTATAAACTAATTAAGATTACATGCACAAAGCCATTTTGTCCCATTTTTTGAGCGGTTGCTATTTTAAAAATACCAATATATATTTCCCGTGGTGATAAAATGTATTGTGGTCTTTGCTGTTTTTTTAATCAAAATACTGAAAACATCACAGAAATGCCTCTCAATAAAAGATAGGGCCGGACCCACCTTGTTTCTCCAATATCCTGGGCCTGACGTGGCGACAGCCACACTGCAAATACCAATGTTGATCTTTTCTCGTGGCTCCCTCGGTAATTTTGAATCCATTTTAACTTTTCCCAGGATGGCTGTGCTCTATCCCGCCTCCCTCAGAGGCAGTCCTTCCCCTGTGGAAACTCCAAAGCACTGAGCAGTATCAGAGGCAGGTTTGAGTTAATGAAGATTAAGAGGCTTGATAGACAGAAAATTGAAACTTGCAGCTTGTCAGGTGACAACTGAATGGGCTGAGACTCCATGGTCCATCCAGCCTACCTCAGTAGTGACTTCATCCTCCCTCATCCACCCAAATGAGACTCTTTCCAATGAGATAACTGACAAATTATCTCGGTTCCTTTAGGTGAGGTGGCATCTTACTGACCTCAAAACTCAGTTGGGCTAATTTCTAGAGCTGTGTGGAGCCGATAGATTCTTCTTGCTTCAGATCATCTTATTCTGAATTTCAATTAGCTTCAAGTTGAAGCTGGATCGTTGTCATTCTCGATCTGTCTATGCCTTTTTACTGGTGCCTGTCTTGGTACATGTCTCACAAGAAAACCGTTTCTTTTTTGCCCCACCCTCCATGTGGACACAGTCTCATTCTGTTTTTCTGGTTTTCCTTCACTTCCCTATCATCGTTTGACTACGCAGTTAAAAAACGTGCTTAGCATTATTATCCTGGTGACTCTTGTGAGTTGCTCTTGCATGAGTGAGTGTTCAATATGCTCTCCTTTTTCTTCCGGGTAGCCGTTCCGTTGAGTGTCCTCCGTTTTGCTCGTTGGGCCTGATCTGGGCTGGCCCTGCGGGAGAGGCGAATCAGTGAGCCTTCTCCTTGCGTGCATTCTCATGCAAAACTAAGAGGAAGGATAGCCTTGTGGTTAAGGTACTGAACTGGGACCCAGGAAACTGGTTCAGTCCCTGGCTCTGCCACAGGTTCCCTTTGTGGTATGGGGAAAGTCACTTAGTCTCTCTGTGCTTTGGTTTCCCATACATAAAGTGGGGACAGCAGCACATCCCTTCCTCAGTGGAGTGTTCTGAGGATCTATGCGTAAGAAGAGCTCAGATGCTGCATTCATGGAGCCATGTACAAATCTGAATAGAGTTCTACACTCCCTGAATACAAAGATGATCCCTACCTGGTTCCATCAGGTGTTCTAGCCATAAAGGGGCAAAAAAATGTCTGGGCCATGAGCCATCTTCTGTGGACTGCATGTTTCACTCTTCCAAATGGTGTCTGAAATCCGTGTATTTTCTCATCGGTGTCACAAAAAGGCCAGGGTTTGAAGCCATAGGCTGGCCCTTTTATACCCTGGAATGGTGGTTCAGGGTGAGCTGCACCTGTGAACTCTTCCCCAGTCTCTTGTGGGCACTGTTTCTAAGGGATGGGCCCCTCTACCTCTGCTTCCATCCAGAGCGTAACTTCGCAGTTCACTCAACTTCAAACACCAGGCCATAGTACCCCTGTTTCCACAGTGCTCCCATAGTTACAGAGTGAGTGGTGCCTTACATCCCTTTGCAGTCCCACGAGTGCACCCCCCGGCTGGCAGGTTTCCCTGCCTTCACCTGTCTCTGGGTGGAGCCCTGCAGTTCCCCACTCTTAAACTGGAACCCAGGGCTGCAGTCCCCGTGTTTCCTATTATGGTAACATATCACGCCCGGCTGTAATTTGGCACCTACAACATGCTTCCCTCTAGCAGCTTGGAAGCGACTCAGAATAGCTCCTTCCTGCAGGCATATTGAGTATTCACTCAAAGATGCACAGCGAGCAGATAAAAGGGTTAAAAACCCAAAAGGTCGCATATCTCGATCTTGCCTACCAGTTAGTGCCTCTCAGAGCTGCCTCAGACACATCCTGCAGGGCTTTTCACTCGGGGCGCATCTTCACTAACAGTCACACATTCGCCTCCCTCAGATCAATCTCCCTGATCAACTGAGATGACCCGCTCAGCCGATCAGGCAGACGATGCTGGAAGACCACCCCCACAGAAGCAGTAGCCCTAAATTGGAGGGAAGGGGTTTCCCTCCAGCTCAAGCTACTGAAGACAGCATGGGAAATAGAAGGTAGGCAATCGGAGGGAGATACGCAAGGTATCTCCCTTTGATTGCCACCAAAATCACGCAGCAGTATAGACCAGCTCTCAGATAGACTGCCCCTTCTGCATCCTCTACCTCTTCTGTGTCTGTCCGTCAGTATTTCTCCCCCTGAGCAGCATCTAGGCACCCAGCGAACTGCGATTTACACCCCAGAACCTGGCAAAATAGGCCCCAAAAATTCATTTAAAAGCAAGGGAGCAAAGTGAAAGGGTGTGGCTTATAATTTTCTTTCGTTTATTTCAAGTTATGGGATTTTATCAGATTTGAAAGAGTAAACCCAGAGGTTGCATCTTTTTGTCAGTTTTCTGTGTAACTTCTGTGTGCTCGCTTTCCCTTACTCTTCATTTGTTCTCCCTTGCTATTTCATCTTTGAATCTCTGATCTTTCTATTTAAAAAATAAAACTTTTTCTTTACTGTTATTGCAAGCAGGTGTCTGATATGCAAACTGTGTGGTGCATGGGGAGAGGAGAAAGCTGGTGCCTGGCTGTGGCCAGGCTGGTTTCTCACCTTCTGTTTGAGGTAGTAAAAGGCAAACGTCTGTTTTTGGTAGCTAAGAACATATTTGAGAAGACTCAAAACTGGGAGGGCTCTAGACGTCACCTCTGCAAGAAGTAACGAGGCTGGTGAGAGCTATGGAGAGACCTCTGTGTATCTGGACAGGCCATGAGAGACTCTCTTATTGCTTTGGGCGATCCCCAAAACATCACATTGGCATTAAGTCAATTGATTTAACTTCTTACTTGTGTGGTGGGGGGTTAAACTTTCTGTTCTCCCTTTGGGGTGCATGGCCCATGGGATTTTTTTATTGGTTTACTGTCCTTTTGTTCTAAAGTTCCCAGCCCTGGAAGAACAGGCCTGATACCTGGCTGGAGCTAGATACGCAGACACTTCCCAGTTAATAGCCCACCCACCATTTTTAAGTGCCTTTGAAGTATTTTGCACAGAGATATTTTGTCTCTAGTCATTGTTTTACAGCCTCTTGTGCTTCATAACAGCCCTTTTAAGTCAACTCCACATAGACAAATGGAAGAGTGTCAAGCAAGTGAACTAAGGCACATGTAAAAGCCTATATTATTTCTTTGTAACTCTCCCCCTCATTCTCCATTATTGAGATACCAGTAGGAAAACACGTTTTGCAGAGTTGCACGGCACTACCAGAATTTGTCCTGCCTTTAACATCACTAATTTCATGGACCATGTTCAATTTGTGCCCTGCTGTCTGGTAATGCTCTTGTAAAGCAGATTTTACAAAAGAGAAAAAAGCCTGTCATTCATTCGATGGAAAACATAGTTTCATTGCCTGGAGTGTGTCTTGAAACTGGAAAAGAGTGATGGAAATTCCTGAAAAGAGCCACTTCCTTCAGTGAGAATACTCAGCTGGATTAAAGATGCTGGGCCGCGGTTCTCATAGACTCATAGACTTTAAGGTCAGAAGGGACCAGTACGACCATCTAGTCTGACCTCCTGCAAAATGCAGGCCTCAAGACCTCACCCACCCACTCCAGCAATAGGCCACCAACCTATGACTGAGTTATTTACCTCCTTCAATTATGACTTAAAGACTTTAAGATACAGAGAATTCACCGGTAGGAGAGCCATGCCCTGTGCTACAGAGGAAGGTGAAAAACCCCCAGAGCCCAGGCCAATCAGCCCTGGGGGAAAATTCCTTCCCGACCCCAAATATGGTGATCAGTTAAACCCTGAGCATGTGGGCAAGTCTCAACAGCCAGTTACCCAAGAAACAATTCTCTGTAATAACTCAGAACTCACCCCATGTATTCTCCCCTCTTGGGCCACTTGTATATCCACCATATATATATTCCTGAAGATTTGAACTATATGTGATACAGCTAAGATTGGAGACCTTTCAAGACTGTCCTGCACAAATATGTGTTGGTTAATAAACGAAGAACATGACTTGTACTCGCACTTTTGAGTGCTGTACAGTTTTGCAACAGTGAAGAGGGTGCTTGAAGGGTGAGCGCTAATGACTCTTCTTGTGTATGTAACACAGTAAAACCAGCACGAGCCTAAAGCTATTTCATCATGTTGCTAATGTCCCTGACAATATCCACTCGGTAGGAGTGAATGAATGGAAATCCATTTAGAGGAGTTAATTAAAATACCTTAAAAAATGTATTTAATAATGGTCAGCAGAATTCAGCAAGCTCATAAAAGTGAGAAATAGAGATGGCCTATTAGGTTATCCAGTCCGTCTCCCTGCAGGTGCGGCAGTCTTCTTCATGCAGTTACTGGAGTATCATTCAATCTATCATTAGTCATTCGTCTTACTGTAGTGCCTAGGAAGCATAGCCCGGGATCGGGACCCCTTTCCTCTAGGCTCTGAACAAAACCAACAAAATTACAGTTCCGGCCCCAAAGAGTTGAGAATCTCAGGACAAAGAGGGCCCCTTTGCTTTGGAATGCGATCATTCCTCTGGGTGAAAACCAGCCCCACTTCCAGCCAGGAGTGCTGGAAAGAGCATCATTTTGAGCTCCTGAAAGTGGGATTTTTGTCTGGTGGAAAGATGCGGTGGAGGTTGGAGGGTGTAAAGCATCTTGGTCCAGTGAATCCTGATCTGTTGAGCTGTGGTAGGAGTGGAGGAAGAGGCGCAGCTGCTGCTGCTGCTGTTTTGAACTGATTTCTGATTTGTAATCACTATGATATTGTCTCTTTAAATGGATATCATGGACATCCTTTGGTATAGAGTTCGTTAGGTTACAGTCAAAGTAAATTAATAGATTTTTAGGCCAGACGAGACCTTTATGATCATCTGGTCTGACCGCCTGTATTACATGGCCCAGAGAAAATCACACAGTGATTTCTGCCTCAAGCTCAAAGGGTATGTCTAACTGGCGGCTCTGTGAAGTCGACTTAGAGCGTCCACATTAAACAGTCCAATCGACGGCCTACATCCACACTGGCAGGTGCTAGGTTGATGGACGAGTGTTGGGGGGGCCCGGAGCTATGTTCCCTCTAAGCTGCACAGGTGCCTGGCGACGCAGGGGCTGCCGCACACCTGTGCATCTCTCACAGACATCTGCGCAGCCCGATCCCTGCGTCCCTTCTCCCCAGCCTGATCCCCCGACTGCGGCTCCCCTTGTCCCCAGCCCAGTCCCCCGACCGCATCTTTCTCCAGCCTGATCCCCCGACCACAGCTCTCCTTCTCTCCAGCCCGATCTCCCTACCCCACCTCTCCCCTTCTCCCCAGCCCATCTCCCAAGCCATGGCTCCCCTTCTCCCCAGCCCATCTCCCCAGCCATGGCTCTCCTTCTCCCCAGCCGCGAATCTCCTTCTCCCCAGCTGCGGCTCTCCCCTTCTCACCAGCCCGACTCCAATTAGGTCAACTGAGGGCTATTCCCCATCCACACTGGCTTTAAGTCAACTTAATAAGGTCAACTTAAGCGGTAAATCGACCTTCAGAGATGGAGTTATCAACTCGACTTAAGGAAGCGCTATTTATTGTACCCTAGCAGATGTGGGCAAACTTGATTTTTATGACCGTTCTCGTGTTAGGTGGGAGCTATACTAAAAAGCCAGGTGTTTTGATCAAATCATGTACTGTGCCTAACGCACGGGGTGGACATACCTGTGAAGTCTAAATAAATAAATGTATGTGCATCTCTGTTGGACAGGAAGAAAGTGAGTCTGCTTTGTGATCAGAGACAGTACAGCAATATACATACCTTACAGCACATGTTCTCTTAAAGAGCTGTACATTCTACTCTTTGTCAGTACTGTAGCTTGCTGGAAGAAAAGCATGCTGGATTACTTGATGTGCTAAATAATAACTTACATATGCATTCACCTAACACCATGGTATAAAATGTCTAGGAATTAATATCAGGGTATAAAATGTCTAAACATTAATTCCAGGGTATAAAATGTCTAGGAATTACAGGGTAAGTCATGCTGTTGGGGGGAGTAGCACTATATGTGAAAGAAAGCAGAGTCAAAGACAGTAAAAATCTTAAATGAATCAAACCGTACAGTAGAATCATAGAACTGGAAGGGACCATGAGAGGCCATCGAGTCCAGTCCCCTGCACTCATGGCAGGACCAAGTGCCCTCTTAGAACATCCTTGACAGGTGTTTGTCTGACCTGCTCTTAAAAACTTCCAATGATGGAGATTCCACAACCTCCCTGGGCAACTTATTCCCGTGGTTAATCACCCTGACAATTAGGAATTTTTTCTTAATGTCCAACCTAAACCTCCCTTGCCGTAATTTAAGCCCATTGCTTCTTGTTCTATCATCGGCAGTTAAGGAGAACAATTTTTCTCCCTCTTCCTCATGACAACCTTTTAGGTACTTGAAAACTGTTATCATGTCCTCTCTGTCTCCTCTTTTCCAAACTAAACAAACCCAGTTCTTTCAATCTTCCCTCATGAGTCAAGTGTTCCAGACCTTTAATCATTCATGTTGCTCTTCTCTGGACTTTTCTTCAATCTGTCCACATCTTTCCTGAAATGAGGTGCCCAGAACTGGACACAATACTCCAGTTGAGGCCTAATCAGGGCAGAGTAGAGCAGAAGAATTGCTTCTCGTGTCCTACTTACAATGGAGAGAAATTCCGTGTGTGATTAATAATAAAACAATAGGAATATAATGCCAGACGACTATGGTGATGGTGATGGAAATGCTCAGAGAAATTAGAGGCTGAAAAAATGAAAAATTCAATAATAATGGAGATATCAAATATCTCTATATTGATTGGGCATGTCGCCTCTGGATGAGATGCAGAAATAAAATTTCTAGACACCAGTAACAACTGCTTCCTGGAGCCGCTAATAATGGAACCCACAAGAAAGAGGCAATTCTTGATTTAGTCCTAAGTGGCGCAAAGGATCTGGTCCAAGAAGCAAATGTAGCTGAACTATTCAGTAATAGTGACCATAATATAATTAAATGTAACATCTTTACAGCAGTGTTTACCTTCAAAAAGGAGAACCACACAAAAATAAAGAAGTTAGTTAAGCAGAAGTTAAGAAAGGAAGAGTCATGAGTGACATGCCGGCTAGCTGCATGGAAAAATTATATATATAGATATAGATATAGATATATATAGATATAGATATATCGATATATATAGATATAGATATATATAGATAGATAGATATATAAAATACAGGGTCACGTTAAATATTTACTATCAATAAATAAAATAAGAGGATCAAAAAATGCCACCATGGCTAAACAGAAGAGTAAAAGAGATGATTAGAGGCAAAAAAGCATTCTTTAAAATGGGAAGTTAAATCCTCCTGAGAAAAATAAAAAGGAGCATAAACTCTTGCAAGTCAAGTATAAAAGTATAAATAGATAGGCCAAAAAAAGAATTTGAAGAGCAGCTGGTCAAAGACTTAAAAACTAACAACAACAACAAAAAATTGTAAATACATCAAAAACAGGAAGCCTGCCAAACAGTCACTAGGGCCACTGGACAGTCAAGGTGCTAAAGGAACACTCAGAGAAGATAAGACTGCTGCAAGGATGCTAAATGAATCCTTTGCATGGGTCTTCAAGAAATGCAGAGGGGGGAGAGTCTCACACTTGACATTCTTTTTAGGTGACAAATCTGAGAATTATCCCAGATTCAGCTGTCATTAGAAGAGGAAAAAATTAATAAAAATTAATAAATAATAAACAATAATAAATTGTCAGGACCAGAAGATAAATTATCAGGACCAGAAGATATTCACCCAAGAGTTCTGAAAGAATGCAAATGTGATATTGCAGAACTGCTAACTACAATATATAGCCTATTGCTTAAATCGGCCTCTGTACCAGATGACTGGAGACTAACCAATGTAATGCTGATTTTTTTTAAAACAACTCCATAACTGATCCTGGCAATCACAGTCCGGTAAGGTTAACTACAGTACCAGGAAAATTGGTTAAAAGTATAATAAAAAATAAAATTATCAGACACATGCATAAAAAGAATCAACACAGCTTCTATAAAGAAAAATCATGCCTCACCAATCTATTAGAATTCTTTGAGGGAATCAAGTATGTGAGCAAGGTGATCCAGTGGTTATCATGTACTTTGACTTTCAGAAAGCCTTTGACCAGGTCCCTCACCAAAGGTTCTTAAGCAAAGTAAGCAGTCATGGGATAATAGGGAAGGCCTTCTCATGGATCAGTAACTGGTTAAAAGACAGGAAATCAAGGAGAGAAATAAATAGTCAATTCCAGAATGGAGAGTGATAAATAACAGGGTCTCCCAAAGATCTGTTTCTGGTACCAGTGATATTCAGCATATTCATAAATATTCTAGAAAAATGTGTAAACCATGAAGTGACAAAATTGGCAGATAATACAAAATTACCCAAGATAGTAAATCCAAACCCTGCTGCAAAGGGTTACAAATGATATCACAAAACTGCATGATTGAGCAACAAAATGGCAGATGAAATGCTATGTTGATAAATGCAAAGTAATACATACTCCCAACTATACATACAAAATGATGAGGTTTATATTAGCTCTTACCGCTCAAGAAAGAGATTTTAGAGGCATCGCGACTAGTTCTCTAAACATCTGCTCAGTGTGCAGTGGCAGTAAAAAAGCTAACAGAAAGCTAGGAGCCATTAGGAAAGGGATCAATAATAAAACAGAATATAATCATAATGCCACTGTATAAATCCATAGTACGCCCACACCCTGAATACGGTGCACAGTTCTGCTCACCCCATCTCAAAAAAGATAGATTAGAATTGGAAAAATTACAGAGAAAAGCAACAAAAAATGGTTACGGGTATGGAACTGCTTCCATACGAGGAAAGATTAAAAAAACTGGGTCTGTTCAGTTTAGAAAAAGACAACTAAGAGAGGTATATTTTAGACATCTATAATATCATGTATGGTGGGGAAGAGATGATTAGGGAAGCGTTATTTATATCTTCACAAAACACATGAACCAAGGGTCACCCACTGAAATGAATTGGCAGCCAAGCAAAGAATTTGAAGAGCAACTAGTGAAAGACTCAAAAATTAACAGCAAAAAACCTCAGAAGCATGTGCTTCTTCACACAAAACACAGCCGACCTGTGGAACCCGTTACTTGGGATGTAGAGGTCAAAGATACTGGGTTAAAAAAAAAAATGAGAAGTTCATGGAGGATAGGTCCATCAATGCTGTAAGCCAGGATGGTCAAGGATATAACCCCATGCTCAGAGAGGTCCTAAATGTCCGACTGCCAGAGGCTGAGAATGGGCAACAAGGGAAGGATCTTTTGCTGGTTGTCATATTCTTTTCAGGAGCATCTGGCATTGGCCTCTGCTGGAAGACAGGATACTGGGCAGATGGACCATTGGTCTGACCCAGCATGGCCATTCTTAGGTTAAACATGGGTCAGTTTTAGAAAAGTTGAGAGATCTCCCATTGCCTTCAAAGGGGAGATAGGTGCTCAGCCCCTCACAGAATAAAGCCAGTGCCACAGCAGACAGATATTTGTAAAATGGACTCATGGCTAGAGAGTTCTTCTATCTATTCTTTTTTCTTTTTTATTATTGGAGTCCAACTATTTTTGAGGTGTGGATCAGCAAAGTGTGACGCTTTCCTTGGTGGAAATAGATGTTATTTTCCATTCTGATGAAAGTAAGAGGAAGCGGGGCTCCCCCCAAAAAGGATGGATTGATTTTGTTCAGTCTCCTGGAGGGTGCAGACAGACATGAGAATTTTAGCCAAAAATTGCTAGGCGCATGTGAAGAGCAAGCAACTACAATAGAAAGCAGATGATAGCTCTAACAATTGGCCATATTCTACAGTCCTTACGCACAGTAGGGTACGTCTACACTGTAGTTGGAGTGTGATTGCACATACCCACGCTAGGCTTAATTGCTAATTAGATAAAAATACCCGTGAAGCCGCAGGAACATGATTGCTAGCTCAGGTGGGTCTGCACTTCTGCTGTTGTCACCCCTCCCAGTTGCTGTATAGGTAGATCCTTAAAGTGCGTCCCTTACCTTTGAATAGCCTCTTTGGTTTCAGTGTGTGTAACATACGGGACTACTTAGGGAGACTGAAGTCAGAATTTGCTGCCATAAAAGAATAACCCCTTGCACTTACATATTAATATATCATGTATTTAAATTTTTACACACTAAAAAGGTGCCTGGGGTATAAGCCCTTGACACAACTTAAAAGTTCACAAATCCAAGAGATTTTGTGTAGCACACTGCTCGCTCTGATGTAACCCTTTATGAGTCAGTCCGACCAATCAGAACTAGCACGTTTCAGCTATCGATCTCACAGTGCTTTTACAAAGATGATGTGGCACTATTATCCCCATTTTCCAGATGGAGAAACAGAGGCACACAAAGGTTAGGTGACTTGCCTGGGTTCACACAGTAGATCAGTGGCAGAGCTAGGAATAGGAACCAGGGTCTGATGAGTCACAGTCCAGCATCCTATCCAGTTGGACTTTGAGTCACCTGTTCATTAGGGGGACGTTTTGGACGGCACAAAGGGAAGTTGTGGTACTCAGCTTATTTGAATTTTCACCCAGAACTGGGCATCAAACCTAACTGTCCTTTGTGCCTCTAACAGTCTTCCCTCTCAACCATATTAATGCTATTGTTCCCTGCAAGTGAATATTATAATGGAGTAGAGTTATGTGGCGTCGGTCAGACAGTTGGGACTTGGCAAAGGGAGTGAAAGTTCTTGCAGTTAGCTCTCTAGCGGGTGTGGAGAAAATCGTCAATTCGCTGTCCAGGGTTCTGGTAGCACTTAATATTTATCGGATCACAAGGACCTGTCCAGATTTTTAGCAGGTTGACTGTTTCCTGCGACTGCCTCCCTCACCCCCACATCAGAAAACCAGGGATGGGGGGCACCATACAGGCACTATGCTTCATCCACCTGCTGAAAAACAAACTCTTATTAAATTGACAATCGAGTATCCAAATCGCAACTGGCAGTGTGACATTGGAGAGCATCATCGGTCAGAAAAGAGCGGATAGCAGAGCCTGGGGTGGGGCGGGGACAGAAGGCTAGACAGACACAGCTAATGTTTCAGATTGAATGCAGAGCCGTTTGCCTACGGTACACTTTGGGCAAAGCTCACGCTGACTGAAGCCCTGTCAGGTTCTGTAAAGTCATAATACATTAAGCAAGGGACTCGAGGAAAATAAGGTAGAGCAGAGTAACTCAGAGAGAGGAAGAACAGAAATGTTGTATCTTGTGAAGACATCCATGATCATTTAAAGAGTACTATTGGGTGGGTTTTGAATATTTGGGGTTGAGCCTGTCTCATAGAAAGCATCCGAGAATTCTGTATTTGTATCTTCTGCCCACACTATGCTCATACGGGATACGTCTACACTGGAGCCTTAGGTTGACTTAAGGAAGGTTAAGTCGACCTACAGACTCCTGCGTCCACACTGGGCTTTTATTAAGTCGACTTAAGCGCTTCCTTAAGTCGACTTAATAACACAACCTCTTACTGTCAACTTAACGCTTAAGTCTACCTTATTAAGTCGACTTAATCCAGTGTACATGGGGAAAACCCTAACGTCAACCTAATTGGCCTCCAGGTCCCCTCCCAGGGCTACCCACAATGCACCACTCCTCTGTTGACCTAGCATCTGCCAGCGTAGACGCAGGCAGTCGACAGGAGTTTTCAGTGTGGACTTTCTAAGTCGACTTAACAGACTCTCCAGTATAGACATACCCAAGGGTGGAGAATGTCCTTTTCCAAACCTTCGCTTTTGCTGTTCATATGGTGAAGTTATCTGTAGATATCAACTGAAAAGGAAGACCAGAAGAATTTAAAGTCTCCCTTCTTAATTATCATACAGTGCTTTATTATCACTAGTAAATAAAAGGTTTCTTTAAAAAAAAGGACTTGAACCAATATCTAAAGACCCTCAAATTCTGAGGAAGTTCATGTCCAGAATGGATCTTTGCCACTGGAAAGAATAGTCGGGTGTTTACTACCAACTAAGCTTTGGAAGAACAGTGTTCATTTCCCTGCTGCACCACAGACTTTCCCTGTGAGACTTTTGACTTAGCCTCTTCGTGCCTCAATTTCCCATCTGTAAAATGGGTATGATAAAAATAATACATCCCCACTTCATATGGTTATATATTAACCCACTTCATAAGGGGTTAATATATAAAAGATTGTGAAGTGCTTTGAAATCTGGTGAAGAACCAGCTCTTGTTGTTATTCTAAATTGGGTTGAACCCAAAATCCCAGATGAGAATACCCCTGAACTTTTGGGAAGTGCATGTCCTGTTTCCAATCTGAAATGTTTGGCTGAAGCCAACAGTTAATAATAATGCCAAGAACTGGATTAATCTCTGCATTACTCCAGTTTTGTGCTGTTGTAACACCATGGAAAGAGTAGAGTTGCTCTGGTCGAATGTGAGAGTAAGGCAGAAGTGAATCAAGCACTAACAGCCTACATCTCTCTCCACACCCTCCTCGTACTTCAGCAACAATGAGGAAAATGCTGAGCAGCTGATAAGCTTTCTGTTTTCAAGCAGAGTAAGCAGCTTGCATCCTGGAAGCAGACGAGCTTTGGACCGGCTGAGCAGAGATTCTCTGTTTAAAAGACAACAAACAAAACAAACAATCTCCCATATGGGGGCTGTGCAAAAGCTTTTCATGTAAACCGGCTCTGCCACTTAAAATGCTTGCAGTTGGCATCACGGGTGCAGCGATTTGGCAGTTACCATGGAAGAGACTCTGAGACAATATGGGAAGAGCCAGCACTGCAATATGGAGAACGGGTCCAGAGGGGGATGTAGGATGGATACGTTTGGCTATAGTAGAGAGCACTGAAAAAGATCTTTACCGACTGTTCACATCCTACAGCCTTGCTAAAGAGAGGAACTTTTGCATGTGGCTTTAGATTTGTCTAGCTGCAGCTGTATCCTGCACATTTGGCTAAGATGTAGTTCAGATTTGGCCGAAACCAAAACCCAGTGATTTAAAGTAGCCCCAACTTCACTAGTGTTCAGACAGATCTAGGCCCAGAATCAGAATTCGACAATAGCCCTTATTGCTGGATAGCCCCAAATCAGAATCCTAGGTCAGTGGTTTTCAACGGGTGTACCGTGAGAACTCTCCAAGTGTCCCGTGAAATTTTGTAGAAAGGTAATGAAAATCAAACATTGTTTCATCTTAAATAATATTCTATGCAACCAAAATTACAACTCATAAACCTCGTGAAAATGAATCATCAAATTAAAAGCGAGGTATCGGTCTTTCGATTCTAAAATGTGAACATTCTAAACGCAGGTGGCCAAAGGGCAAAATTGAGATGGCATTTTTTTCCAGTAGATTTGAAACATGAATGCATTTGATCCTTTCTTAGCCTGTTGTATGCAGTATGTTGCAAACCTCTCTAATGAGACCATAACCACAGTAAATGTAAGTTAATGTGACATTTATGAGGAATCAGTTCAGCTGAAAAAAGGGGGTGTGCCATGAAATTGTTTGTCTCATTGAAGTGTGCCATGTTACTGAAAAAGTTGAGAACCACTGTCCTAGATCGAAACACCTATGAACAGTAAGGAAGTTCAGCTTCCTGGTTCTTCTTACCTAGGATGACCAGCTGTCCTGATTTTATGGGATTTATCTTATATGTGCAAATATACTCCACCCACCCCTGAAAACGAAAGATATCCTGGTTTTCACACTCGCTGTCTGGTCACCTCTAACCCTATCCCTCTTGAATTAAATGTAGAATCAGTCCAATAGGTATGTCCTCTGTTGGGAGGGATCCACCCTGAATGGAGTCAGTGATCTGATAGGTTTTAACTACCAAGATGTTCCCACCTCGTAAGGGAGCTCGCTCACTCCTCCTTCCTGCTGTCCTTTAGACCAGGCCCCTTTCTGTGCATTTCACCTGGGAGGCACGCGAGTAACTGAAGCTGCACCGATTTGTCGGGAAGCTTGTCAGCATAATTGATTATTACATGGTGTGTGCTACTGAAGACAGGTGAGGCTGCATAGAGCGGAACAAATCTGTTTGTATCATGCATTCCTGCTGGGTCAGGCCTGGGCTTCCTCCTCTGACATGTTGATTTATATGCCTCCCTAATGAATAGTGCCCCATCATGGGTCACTGGAGCCCCCTGCTGAATAGAGCCTGTCAGTGCTGTGAAGAAGAATGTTCTTTGAAGCTCGATGTGGTGAATTTAGCAGCTCTTGGGCACCAAAGGGGGCAGCTGCGAAGATGTAATTAAAAAACAAAAAAAAATACATCAGTAAAGAAACACTATATGTCAAGATGCTAATTTCTATGGAATGTAACCTTTAGTCTGCTGGGACTTTGAAATACACCAGAAACTCTCAATGGGTGGATCAATACTACGAGACATGACTAAAGGATTGAAAACTTCTTAATCTGTCCTGCTATGCCTTTAATTGCAGCCTCGCTCTGCTTAACACCTGAAAAACTTCTCCCTTTCAGCTGTAACCTTGCTTAAAAATAAGATGTTGGTTTTCCGTGCAGCAGGAACAGCCTTTCTCATCTGGCACCTTCTCCTGCAAGACATCTTGAGGTGCTTTATAAATGATAGACAATAATTTCCTAATACTTGGCAACCTTTAGAATGCTGAAGTCCCTTTCCTCCTGTCTGCTGCATTTTGGAGAACATATTGTCTGTGATGATATGACTTCTGTGACCCTGGTTTGTTTTTTAATTCTATCTACCAGCTGTAAGACAAGAAAACCAAGAATTTGTAAATGAATGAGTGTTGGAGGGGATGTTGCCAGCCATAAACTATAAAGAGGCCCCAGCTTTTGTGAAATACATTCTGGGCAGAGATTGTTCTGATACTCCCCTGCCCAGATTTACGTAAAATATCATTACAGATCTAAAATCTAAATATGATAGGAGGCTTGGGGACCCAATGTTTTAACTATTTTTTGACTCTTTGCAATGTCTGCCATTTTTCTGTACAGCCTTTAAAAACATTGTAATATTCTGCAGTAGATAATTGAAACCACTACATCTTTCAATAATGTTGGGTTAGTTGTGTTAGTGTGGCTGGTTCATCACTATAGAATATGTAGTATTTTTAGAAGGGTATCTAATATTGGAAGTGTGTTGTGTTCAGCAAAGTTAAGTAACCCTGTAGAAACATATAAGCACTGTATGTGCATCCTTGTCCCCATGAATGAGGCTGCAGCAGCAGCAAGCTAATGTGTCAGACCACATTAAATCTGCAGTGACAAACTAGTGTGAACAATGTTTATAGTTGACCCTATATTAAAAGACTAGCTTTCATGAATGATCCTACAAAAATAAACCAGCATATGCAGCCAAACACTTATTAGTAACATGGATAACAAATGAATGTATACATTTATCGGTGAAGGAGAAATAGGTAAGCAAACAAAACTCAATTTTCTGCATCCAAGGAGAAGCCCTGTGCAGTGGAATCATAAAATCTTAGGATTGGAAGGGACCTCATGACGTCATCTAGTCCAACCCCTGCTAAAAGCAGGACCATTCGCACTAAATCATCCCATCCAATTTCTAACCTGTCCTTAAATGTTTCCAAAGAGGGAGATTCCACCACCTTCTTAGGTAACCCATTCCAGTGCTTCACCACCCTCCTAGTGAGAAAGATTTTCCTAATATCCAACCTCGACTTCCCCAGCTGAAACTTGAAACCACTGCTCCTTGTTCTGTCCTCTGTTACCCTCAAGAACAGCCTAGCTCCCTCCTCTTTGGAGCACCCCTTCAAATAGTTGAAGGTTGTATCTAATCCCCCCCTCAGTCTTCTCTTCTGCAGACTAAATAAGCCTAGTTCCTTCAGTCTGTCCTTGTATGTCATGTGCCTCAGCCCCCTAATCATTTTTGTTGCCCTCCACTGGACTCTTTCTAATTTGTCCACATCCTTTCTATAGTGGAGAGCCCAAAACTGGACATAGTATTCCAGATGCAGCCTGACCAGTGCTGAATAGAGGAGAATTATCACATCCCTCGATCTGCTGGCAATGCTCCTCCTGATGCAGCCCAGTATGCCATTGGCCTTTTTGGCAACAACAGCACACTGTTGGCTCATATCCATCTTCCCATCCATCATAACCCCCAGGTCCTTTTCTACAGTGCTGCTACTTAGCCGATCGGTCCCCAGCCTGTAGCAGTGCATGGGATGTTTCCATCCTAAGTGCAGGACTTTGCACTTGTCCTTGTTGAACCTCATGAGATTTCTTTTGGCCCAATGCTCCAATTTGTCTAAGTCTCCCTGGATCCTGTCCCTGCCCTCCAGTGTATTTACCATTCCCCCCAGCTTGGTGCATCCACGAATTTAATGTGTACAATCTTTCCCATCGTCCAGATCATTAATGAAGATGTTGAACAGAATCAGCCCGAGGTCTGACCCCTGGGGCATTCCACTCGTTACTGGTTGCCAATGATGTTGAGCCATTGATACCTCCCCGCTGAGCCGATGGTCTAGCCAGTTTTCTATCCACCTTACAGTCCATTCATCCAACCCATACTTCCTTAACTTGCTGATGAGAATGCTGTGGGAAACCATATCAAACGCTTTGCTAAACTCGAGGTATATCACGTCGACAGCTATTTCCGCATCCACAAATCCAGTCATCTCATCATAGAAGGCAATCAGGTTGGTGAGGCACGATTTGCCCTTGGTGAATCCATGCTGACTGTTTCTGATCACTCTATTTTCCTCCAAGTGTTTCAGAATGGATTCTTTGAGGACCTGCTCCATGATTTTCCCAGGGATTGAGGTGAGGCTGATTGGTCTGTAGTTCCCTGGGTCCTCCTTTTTCCCTTTCTTGAAGATAGGTACTATATTTGCCTTTTTTCCAATCATCCGGGATCTCCCCCGTTCACCACGAGTTTTCAAAGATAATGGCCAGCGGCTCTGCAATCACATTGGCCAACCCTCTCAGTGCCCTCAGATGCATTTCATCCGGCCCCATAGTTTTGAGCACATCCAACTTCTCTAAGTAGTCCCTAACCTGACCTTCCATCACCGAAAGCTGCTCTCCTTCTCTCCATTCTGTGTTACCCAGTGTAGTAGCCCGGGAGTTGACCTGCCTGTGAAGACTGAGATAAAAAAGCATTGAGTATTTCAGCTTTTCTGCATCATCAGCTATGAGTATACCTGCCCCATTCAGTAAGGGACCTACACCACCCCTGATCCTCTTCTTGTTACTGACATACTTGTAGAACCCCTTCCTGTTATCCTTCACATCCCTTGCAAGCTGCAACTCCATCTGCCCTTTGGCCTTTCTGATTTTATCCCTGAAGGCCCGAGCAATATCTTTATACGAATGACTTGATACACATGAGTTCCAGTCCTGGTTCTGACAAAAACGTGCTGTCTGACCCTGACCAGGTCCTTTCATCTCTCGTTCACTCTCCCTGTCTGCAAAATGAGGATGTTGATACTCTTGGGCCTACTACTTATTTAGACACTGTTCTGGCAGTTTAAAGGGGCCATGCATTGGGGAGAGGTTCTAACTCACCATAAGATTTCTTTTCACTGCGGGAGGGGTGTAAAGAAGCTTTAAGGTAAGTAAAAGTCAGGCCTACCTTGAGGACTAATTAGCTAATGTATGTTAGTAAAGTCTTGGCTATATTTGTGGAGGCATGTAGAATATATGTAGCTACACACCACGGTGAAAGGCAGGATGCAGCCACACCCTGGTATGCATGGCAGTGAAAGGCTCTGGCACAAGGGATGGAGTCTTTCCGCACAACTGGAGCCTTTCCCTGTCGAGGGAAAGAGTCTGACGGCTGGGTGTCAGAGGGACACTACACTGGTGTAGACGTGGACTGCTTGGGCGTGTGGAAAGCCATGTAGGATATATACACCTCAGGGTTCTGATGTGTCTGTGCTCCACTTGCCTACGCTGCGCCTCACGTCTACACTGCTGCTTACGCCCATGCGAGCGGAGAGTGCAGGGTGTGCATTCTACACGTTGCTGTAAGCTTGCAGCGTGCATACCTTAGAATAAAGTCATACTGCTATAAGTGTGTAGAGCAGGGGCATAGCCACAGGTGGGCCCGGGTGGGCCAGAACCCACCCACTTGCAAATCAGATCCACCCATCTCAGTACCCAGCAGTGGTGTGAACTTCTCCACCACGGTTATGGGGGCCGGCCAGCAGCCGGAGCCACAAGCAGAGTAGACACCAAGGCCTTCAGCTGTTGGCCGGGCCCCACAGCGGCGAAGTTCACATTGCTGCCATGCGCTGCGATGGGCAGCCCTGGTCTCGCTGCCTCTTCCCCTCCCTCCTCCTCTGACGGCTCCACTTGCCTAGGAACTGGAGTGTCTCCAGGCAGCTTCCAGTCACATGGCCGGGTGCTGCCCATTGCCAGGTCCACCTACAGACTTAGGGCCCCGGGCAGAAAACCCCGCCTGGCAATGCCCTAGGTGCAGATAAAAACCCGGTACTAGTGGTCGGTATTTTTATTTCTTATCTCACTCCACCTGTAGTAGCTATTGGGGAGTGACTCTTCATCCAAACTTCTTCTTAACTTTCTTTCAAAGCCTTCTTCCCAGTGTGCCAAAAGATTAATGCATTATGTCTGTGGCATGATGTTGAAATTCAGCCCCATACCGGAGTTTCAGGTGAGAGATTAATATTGGTCTATGCATGAATTTCCCTATCAGTCTGCTATTAAAAGGCTTCACTGAAGCATCTTGCTATAAAATTATGTTTGATCATAGCCATTTAATGTTAACAACCGGATGGATTATCAGCAACCGAATTGAAACTCTCTGGTGGTATGTACGTTGCCTTTCATTTTCTCCCATAGCATTATGGAAAATCTTGTGTGGTTCCAGCTAACAAATCTAGCTGTATTAACATGGACTAATGCATCCTAAGGCACAGTAACCCTAACAAGTGCATATTTATAGGATTCATCCATTAAAGGTTAAAATGTTACCCCCCCCTCCAAAAAAAAAAGAGCCACTCTGTATCCATTGCAGTCTTTTATCATATGGTAGTGTCTCCATTTTATTAAAACGAGGGTGAATAGCAGAGGGCCTCTGGAGAGACAAAAGACTCAGTTCCTGCCAAATTCTGCACTTTAAAACTTATCTGTTTTCAGTGTTGGTAGAGAGGAGCAGTCGGAGGTGGGAAACCATTGAGAACCAATGTTTGCTGTCTCTTTTCAATACGCACACTTTTGTGTTAGATTTTTTTTTAAATTGTTTTATGTTTAATAGTGAGAGAACACAGGGTCATCACAAGAAACAAACAAGCCAGTGTAAATCAAACACAAAGAAAATACTTCTTCCCATGATGTGTGGTCAGTCTATGGAGGACGTGCAGAAGGATAGCTTCTGAGGGGGAGTAAATTGGCATAGCTCCATTGATGTCAGTGGATTGTACTAGTTTGCGCCAGCTAAGAATCTGGTGCATAGTTTAATGTTGTAAGTGTTTTTCCAAAGGGGGCTGGGTAATTTTATGAACTATAGTAAAATTTGTACTTGTACATTCTCAGATGAGGGTAATTGTACTTACTCTCTAGGTCATTGGCAGTTTGCCAGATGGGTCAAGAAAAACATTCCCTTTATGTAAAATATTGGATAATTACCCATGTGTATTTTTTCCCCCTGTCAGTTGGAGCATCAAACATAGACCAAAGCCAAAAGCAAGATGCTAGATAGAATTGAATCTGTATGGTAAATTCTGTATTCAATATATATAATCTATTTGATTTGATCAATATAATCAACTGTATATGGTTTTGATACTTCACTCCTCCTCATAGTATCACCATCTAAATTGATTTTGTGCAAATGTGAAAGGTGCCAGATTGACAATCCTGCTTTAGTAAAATTTGTCTGGTTTATTTAAATTAACCCCTGTGCATCACCTTTTACTACATTCAGCTCCTAGAAGCGATTGGCATTCTGGAACTAAGATAAGTGATGACTAAGCAAAGAACCAGCTGGTGTTACCGGGATTACGGCTGCTACTGACTGGCTATCAATTGTGCAAACAGCTAGCGTGTGCTAAAATGTCTGCTTATTATTACCCCATCCTTCCTATCTTTCAGCTATTTACTTATTTTACCCCCATGCTCTCCACTACAATTTGTCTTTTTAGACTGTAAACTTTTGGGATAGGATCTGTTTTTCTTTATCTCTCTGTAAAGCACTTAGTGCAACGGGACCTCTCTCTCGTTGAGGTCTCTAATTGCTATTATGGTATAAATAATCATGATAATTGCGATCAGAGGTGACATAAAAAGAATGCCTGGAAAATCATTTTAACACCAGAGGTGACCAGACAAAAACATACCATCATATATCATGTCCTCATATACCCAAGGCGAGTGTTTTAAACAAACTGCACGAATGGGGTAATTTCTAAAGCTCATCTTGAGTGCATGAGGAGATGAAATGTTGTTTGTAATCCCAGTAGATTTCAAGCCAAGCACACGCCACAGAGCATGCTGAATGGCTAAAACCCATTCAAAGATCTTAACATATAGCTTAAGGAATAACTGAGGTACTGAATGAGGGTGAGGTTTTCTCAGTCTTTTTGTCAGATCACAGACAAGTAGCAAAACAGAATCAATTCCTGTCACTCAGAAGGAAATATGGAGGAACAGGATTATGGAGCTGCGTAACATTGCAGTTCCTTAATCTGAAAATCGATGTAGAAAAGGAAGTTGGTCTTGTGGGGATACTGCAGAGACTGTGATCTGGGATTCAATGAGGTTTTGCTCTGCAAACAAAAGACTGAATTCTAAATTCATCCCAGATGTAACTCTGTTGAAGTCAATGATGTTGCCCCAGGGATGAATTTAGCCCAACATCTCTAAAACCAAACAAGGATTGGCAAATGCTTCAGCCTCTCTCTCTTTTTCTGCCTATTGCATAGCTCAGAAATTATACTTCAAGCTCCCACCTATCCCATTATTAACTTATTTCATATATTGCAAGATTTTTGTAACGTTCCATCGACATTGTTTGTAAAAAAAGGAAATCAAATAGACAAGGCTATGTAACAAATGCAGGAAAATCTCACTGAGTCATCTTGAGATAATTTGCAATGCCCAAACCTCAGATATTTTAGTATTTATAAACAGGGCTGGATCAACACAGGGGTATACGGGCTGCATCCCTGGGCCCCAGCCTGAAGAGAGGTCCCGTACTGCAGTCCCTAAAGCCCCTGCTGATTGGCCTTGCTGGCATAGTGCTGGTGGGACTGGGGCCAGCGGCCTTTTATGTTTCATATTACTTGAATATGGCATTTGTCATATCAAAAAGATCCCAAGGTGCTTAGAATCATAGGGCTGGAAGGGACCTCAGGAGGTCATCTAGTCCAACCCCCTGCTAAAATCAGGACCACTCCCCCTAAATCATCCCAGCTGATTTCTAACCTGGCCTTAAATATCTCCAAAGAGGGAGATTCCACCACCTCCCTAGATAGCCCATTCCAATGCTTCACCACCCTCCTAGTGAGAAAGTTTTTCCTAATATCTAACCTCGACCTCCCCAGCTGAAACTTGAAAACATTGCTCCTTGTTCTGTCCTCTGTTACCCTCGAGAACAGCCTAGCTCCCTCCTCTTTGGAGCACCCCTTCAAGTGGTTGAAGGTTGCTATCAAATCCCCCCATAGTTTTCTCTTCTGTAGACTAAATAAGCCTAGTTCCTTCAGTCTCTCCTCGTAAGTCATGTGCCCCAGCCCCCTAATCATTTTTGTTGCCCTCCGCTGGACCCTTTCTAATTTGTCCACATCCTTTCTGTAGTGGGGAGCCCAAAACTGGACACAGTATTCCAGATGTGGCCTGACCAGTGTCGAATAGAGGGGAATTATCACATCCCTCGATCTGCTGGCAATACTCCTACTGATGCAGCCCAATATGCCATTGGCCTTTTTGGCAACAAGGGCACACTGTTGGCTCATATTCATCTTCCCGTCCACCATAACTCCCAGGTCCTTTTCTACAGCGCTGCTACTTAGCCAATCGGTCCCAGCCTGTAGCAGTGCATGGGATTTTCAAACCATATCCACCAGCAGAACCTGGCCATACATGGGGTGGAAGGCAGCTTTCCCCCATCATTCAGCTCTTTGTACAGTAGTAGGGAGGAGAATTTGGGGCCAAAAACAGTGGTCCAAAGCCCTTATCTTAAATGTGCCATGGGATCAGCCGTGTCAAGATCCAATGGTCAGACTTGCTAAGCATTCACAACTCCAGTTGAAGTCAGTGGAAGCTGCAGATGTGTGGCACTTCTGAAAACCATGGAGGTTTGGTCTAATCCATTAAATGGAAAAGTAGTCAGTTTATCAGCCGTGGAAAGATGAGTGACTGAGTCATCTCTGCCAGGGCTCGGTCCTTCGGCTCTCAAAACCCAGGTATTTCAAACATGATTTTAGCCCAGTGCGCTACCGTTGTATACAGTCCTCGCTTTTCCTCTTACGTGACTCACTAGTCCACTGTGTTCAGGAACTCAAGGCATGGGTGGGAGTCGACGAGTTTCTGCTGTAGGGTTGGACCGACGGGGCTGATGCATGACATTCAAGACAGTCAGAGTTCAGGTTGTGCTTGGTCTGAAACTTTTACTTGTGTCTCACTTCAAAAACAAAGCATGAAAAGTCCATGTGAATGCTGAGTACTGCCAATGAGGAGGTCGCAATCTACCAACCCAAGGATGGGAGTGTGGACGTCAGCCTCAGCAGTAATTACTGTTAGAAGGGCAGTGTTGTGAGCCCCACAGGCTTCTGTGCTCCTACTAGACTGCCTCTCCATTCCTCACTGGGAGCTGGTCCTCTCCCCTCCACCAGAGGCTTCTTTCCCCCCTGTTTCCAGGGGGAAGCTTCCCAGGGCTTCTCACCCCGGAGACTGGGATCCCCTGCCCTGGCTTCTCACCCCCCACCTCCAACGCCATGATTTTCAGCTGTGAAATTAACAAGGTTGCCCAGCTCCCAGCCAGGAGTGAGCAGAGAAGCTGCCCAGAGCTTCTTCCCTGTCCACTGGGAGCTGGGATCCAGCCACCCGCAGCTTCTTCCATCCCAGCTCACAGCCACCAGAGGCTTTTCCAGATAGTTTTCTTGTCAATTTAATGGCAGATAACTGCTGTCTACATTAACACCATATTGCCCTGTCTATGCAATGCCTACATCTTTAATTGAAGTGGTTTTATTATGTCAGCATAGCAGGGCAGCAAAAATAATGAGAGTCCTGTGGCACCTGAAAGACTAACAAATTTCTTCAGGCATAAGCTTTCGTGGGTTCCAACCCACTTCGTAAGATGCAGGGGAGTTGCATAATGGGAGGAACATTTGAATGTGTACAGAAAAGCTGACTTTTGTTGACAAAACCCTCTACTGTAAGTCAGCCCCTAGTTAAAGATCTACATGCTAGAAGACAGATTGGTGAGAAAACGTCTTTGAAAAGAGAGCCCTAGAAAGCTAGACTTAAGTCTTACAAATGTATTTTTACTTCTGTTTGTTTGCAACTATTTCTATCTTGTCCCTTATACTTGATATCCCTTAAATCTGTGTCATTTTGTTAATAAACTTGTTTTACTTTTACCATAAACCACGAGTGGAGTGTTTGTTAACCCGAGTTTGGCTCAATATGCTGCTGCTCTCTCCTTCCGTCTCTTTAAAGGAGCAGCAAAATTCATAAGGTTTTCTGGGTGCTACATTAAGAGGATCTGAGCATTGCAGATTGAACATTTCTGTGAACTCAGGAATTGGGGGTCCCTGATTGTTACCTGCTAGGCAAGATTTGGACTGGCAGAGTCCTGAAGAGCTGGCTGCCAAGGCAGATAAGTTGATGTTCCAGGGAGCTAACACTTAACATACCATCCGCAAACCTCACCCTTGCTGTGGCTAACAGGAATAAACCAGTGGCTCCAGCTCAGGGAACCCCAGCAGATCTGCACACCCTTCCTTCCGTGATCTGTGGTTCCTTTGCCTGTTCCCCACTTTCTCTTCCATTGGTCGCATAAAAATGTGGTGTCGTCTTCTTCTTTCTTTTCCAGAGTACAGTAATTGTGGAGAAGACAGTGCAGGACCTCATGAACTTGATGCATGACCTGAGTGCTTATTCAGATCAGTTCCTCAACATGGTGTGTGTGAAACTCCAGGACTACAAGGAAACCTGCATTGCTGCCTACAGGTATGGCCTCGCCAGAGAACTAGACCATCCAATTAAAAAAAGGCGAACGAGTCCTACCTCACAAAATTGTTAGGGAGGATTAAGATGAAAGATGTCTAGGTCTGAAGCATTACTATTATATTTCCATTATTTTAGTATACACAGGGTGGAGGTTACTTGCTCCTGGAAAGCTTGTCTGCTGGTTGATGGGACTCAGGAGACGTTGGTTTAATTCCCACCAACTTCCTGTATGATTTTGCCTCCATGTGCCTTGATTTTCCCATCTGTAAAATGGAGGTAACAACACTGCCCTGGCTCGTAGGGGGATTGAGGATAAAAATACAGAAGACTATAAGATGCTCAGGAATTGGTGGCAGAAAGGAAAGTGGTAAAACCCTTTGCATGTTTCAACCAATAGTGTTAAGAAATTGTTTCTTATTGCCTGATTCATTCAGAAAAGTTTCATCTGATAATGGTCTCCATATGGGATTATTGCTAATTCCAGATGCATACATGCCTATGCTGTGTATGTGTCTACAGACATATATTATCTATTATAATTTATTACAATTGATGATGTTCCTTTATGATGCCTGTTGCCATAGGAAACCTTACAGACTGAAATCAGGCAGGAGGAAGTAATTTCTTTTCCCCTGTTGGTCCAATTTGATAAAGGATCTATCTCTTGTTCTTTCTTGATGCCATCCCTGGGATTGACACCTGCTAAGAAGTCATTAGGATAGCCCTAATTTGGACAATCGTTTCCTGATTACAGCAGGAGGAAAAACAGGAAGTGTTCTAGTTTTACTGCTAGCAAATCACTGACAGAAATAGATATCTATATATACAGTTCAGATGATTCAGAAGAACACAACAGGGACAGAGAAATTCTGCTGCCCTGATTTTCGTATATTTGTGTAGCTTGAGATAGTCCAGAGAGATGACGGAATTCATGAAGTCACAATGCCCTCTGCTGGGAGCTGTCATGTTGTCAGGGTTCTGCGCAGATGTGTCCTGTGAAACATGGTTTCCCCCAAGGTTTTGGGGAAGGGCAGAGGTGAACCGACAATGAGTCCTTATGGACACACCCTCAAACATTGGTAATATTTGGAAAGATTAAGGCTAAACCTTCAACTGATGTAAATCAGCTCCTTTAAAGTCAGTGGAACTTCACGTAAAAATCTGGCCCTAAAAGTGTACATCTTAAATTGTTTAAAATGGTAGTATAATAAGAGTGAAGTCAAAGGGCTTTCTGGGAAAGAAGTTTTTGTGTGTTCAAGATGGCGAAGATGGATAGCAAATGACAGCATAAGGGAGCTACTGCCTTCTTTGTGGTTCATTGAAACCACAAATATGAACACGGCAAGTCTTACTAACTATTGAGATCCCACCTTGACAAGCTCATTATAAATTGGAAGGACAAATAATAGAAGACGTATGCAGTGGCCAGTAGCTTGGCTTTGTATAAGTGTGTTTCTAATAGGAAAAAAATCAATTAAATAGCCCATATGGTCCTCTCTGTTCATGGGGTGAATCTACCGTACTACAGGTGACCAGAAAGAGCAGAACCCTCTGGATCTGAAACGACATTCGAGGATCCAGTGTCCAGAATCTAGGGAATCCTGAATCCTTTCATCTTTAGGCATTTCATAACGGTTATTTAACAGGGAAATTTTTGGTGGTTTCAAAAATAAGACCTAACCTCCAATAATTGGAGCTTAGGAAGAAACTTTCCCTGATATATAGAATCTGAGCGATGCACTGCAGCATTTCTTACAGCTTCCTCTGACACTGCAGGTTTAGGCCAAAACTGAACAGTATAGACAACTCGACTTATTCATGGCCATTCCTAACCAGAGGCTTTTGATTTGAAAGCATGGATCCACATTTTTCAGCTGCCATATGAAAAGGTTGCATGAATCCTGAAAGTGACGCTCACTCTTCGGTAGAAGGGACTGTCATTCACCATGCAAAATATTCCCATCATGCCAGAAACTTGAAATCTGAAGCTTTTCCACTTTGGTTTTTTTCTAGTTTTCAAGTGAGAACAACAATCCGAGAGGATTAAAAAATGGCCAAGATATTTATATAGACATCAGGAAAATACCATGTTGTCATAACTAAACAAAAAAGAAACTTTGGCAAGGATATTAAACCTTGTACTTCAGGCTTTGAGCCAGTCTCTGGCAATTGCATATCAGGAGGAGACCTAATCTGAGAGACAGATTATCCCAAATCTGCCTGTTATGGGCATTTACACCTTTCTCTAAAGCATCATGTACTGGCCATTGTTAAAGAAAGGGCATTAGACTAGCTGGACTTTGGCTGTGATCCAGTCTGGCAAGTTCTGTGTTCCTTGAAAGTTTCTTAAATTTAAAATGTTTGTGTTGACAAAAGTCAGTTTTCACCCTGGAACACTGCATTTTGAAAGTTCACATTTGGATTAAAAAAGAGCCATTCACGGGGGTTTCTTGGAAAGCAAGATTGGGGATTACAAAATGGCTCAGAGTGAAATTTGCAGATATTTTTTAAATGTTGGGGTAAAATGTTACTAAAAATATTTGTCAGTTTCCCCTACCTCTGGTATTGGCAACATGCCCAGATCAATAGCATGATCTCTTGCTGAATCAGATCAACTTAACCTAAGAATTGTTTCGGGGCTGCAGAATAACAGCAAAGAGCAAAATGTTTTAGAGGCTGGAAAATACTTAACCACATCAACCTAGTTGCCCATTTTTGTTAATTCCAATCATCCTTCCTCATTTAGTCCCTCACCGTATTACTCTTCTATCACAAGCAAACCTTGGTGTGTCTTGAGTTATATAGCTGGCTTTAGCTTTTCATGGTGATTTATCCTGGTAGAACTGAGAAAATTCCGTTTTTTACTCTTCCAGTCAATCTGCCTTCTGCCTGAGTCCCTTACAGAGTCCTCTGATTCACAACCTTTTTTTCCCCAAAGACTGATTTCTGCTGTGCCACCCAAACTGAGCCCATTTCTCAGACAGACAACTGAGGCACAGAGATTTTTCGGATAAGTCTACATTGCAACCAGGAGGTGTGATTGCAGCATGTGTAGAAATAACTGAGATAGCTGTGATCAAACTAGCTCAAGTAACATTAGCCGTAGAGCCCTGGAGACCACTCAGCCGTGTGCCCAAGGTGCTGAGTGGGTGTGTCTAGCCCAGGCACCCATCCTTACCCAGCTTCACTGCTGTTGTTACACATGCTAGCTTTGATCTAACTAGGACCACAAGAATAGCTTGGATATTGCTGCATTCACCCCTGCCAATTGCCATATGGACATCCCTGCGTGACGCACCAAGAGTTTGCTGAACAGGGAATCAAATCCGGGTCTCCAGAGACCCAGGCTAGCTCCCTACCAAGTAGACATCTTCACTTCATCCTTAATGGTCAATATTTGCTGCTTTCTCCCATGGCTTTGCCGGTATGTTTTCGGTTGGCATGTTTTCCATTTCTCTGTGTAAGCTTCTCAGGGAAGGGACCTGCTTTTTGTCTGGCTCATACTGAGCACACGTTACTAAAGATTGTAAACTCGCACCGGCGTGAGCAAATCACAGCGTGGAAACGGTTCTGAATCACCAATTGCTACAGTTCGCAGTAGCTGCTGCCTTGATCCAGCAAGAGGAAAACATCATTCCTGAATGCGTTTGTCGTGAAACAACTGAGTGCAATCAATCCCTCTGGCCCCCAGTTGTTTTCCTAATAAAAAGACTTGACACCCCAGCTGTGTCCAGGGACCGCTGGCAATCACTCTGCACAACTGCTCAAAGGGGGAAACGGTGCGGATCTGTGCCTACTACCACTAGCAGATGTTTTATGAATAAAACTCACTGAGCTACGGAGCGGTGGGCCCGTCTCAGTGATGTGCCATCACCTTTTCAAGTGTTACCCCTATTTTCCTGCCCCCTCCTGGGAGTAAGGTACGAACAGCCACACAGATGGTTCTGTCTGTGGGCCACTGAGTTGGGAATTAATTAGCAGATTAGAGCCCTGGTGACAATGATTAACCCTATTACTGTAGCAGAATTAATTGCATGGGGCTTTTTATGGTGGGGGGCACTTGTAAGTAAGTGTCTGGACTATAGTAAAGCTTTTCCTGGTGTCTTATGATGTGCTATTGAAGATCTAAGTGAGTTCAATGGTATATAACGTTACCATGTACTCTGAAAATGAGATGAAAGATCAAACAAAGAGAAATAGTTGAGGATCATGCAATTGATGGGAGAAGCTGGGTGTCTTGGTGGGATCAGCTTCCATCCTGTTTAACATCTCTGCTAATGCATGGGTAAATGGAGGAAAAACGGCATGTCAATAAAATCAGGAGATGTTGTGTATACAAGAGACTGAAGAAATAATACAAAAGGACCTAGGTAGTGTGGAAATACAGAGCTACGTCATGCCATGAATTATTTTCGTGGAGAATTCTGTTTAAAGCGCTAGTTGTATATGGCCCCATGAAGAGGACATAAGGCAAAAGTGCGGGATACCAACTAATGCTTCTCAAGCCAGATAGACAAGAGCAATAGGAGAAAGACTCTTGCACGGCTATGGGGCTAGAGAAGAATGGACAGACGACAAACTGGATCTGAGCTTGCAGTTCAATATAGAAGTGACAAAACGAAAAAGCCTCTCGGATTTTGGGCAGCTGATGCTTTGCATCGTAAAGCCGACAGGTAACTGTGTCCTTCCCTAAGCAGAGCTGGTGAGAATGCTCCCGAAGACAACATTCAATCTCAGGTATCAGAAAGGGTAGGAGAATAGACTATAAATAATTGAGGAGAGTGAATAGTACAAGGAGTGAGGAATTGAGGCTGTTACAAGAGATGTAACTGGAAGTAATGGGATAAAATTAGACTAAGAAAAACTTAGATGCAGTATCAGGGCTCCCCCCCCCCCATGAATTAGATTTGTTCGACTGCAAAACGTAACTGCATTGCTGTAGTCCTTTAAATTTTGACTGTACAAAGCACTAGCTAATAAAGTATGGAACGGTCATCTTACATTAGCAGGGAAATGAATGGAAATGACCTTATTTGCCTATTCTAGCTCAAATGTTTACTATTAATATTTTATTAGTAAATTTAAGAGGAACCTTGATTTCTGTCTCAGTGTCCAATGTGGTAGCATTTTTGTTCAAGTCAGCTTTTGCCTGCTTTTTGGTTTTGCTTTATTGTTGGGTTGTTTGTGAAGTGTTTTTTAATAAGGTTTTACTTAGATTCCATTTTTACACGTGGAAAACTAGCAGCAGGAGGCAAAATTGATATTCAGTCATAGAGATCTTATGTTGCTGAACACAAAAGTGTTTCGTTTTGTCTGTGGCAGATTAAACATGAGATATTAGGGTAGAAAAGTGAAGCTGATATGCAAGTATATGTGATGAGCGGGAAGCGATTCATTTTCTCGAACAGTGCATATTTGAGAATTTAAGGTGGCTTTTTTGGTGTTGCATGAAAGGTGCAATTAGTCGGTCGATGTTCGTGGCAAGAGGAGGTAATCTGTCTAGTTTGGAGATAAATCTATTTTGTCTTGTAATACCTCATTGCCATTTTCACTATATTTCTTTTTGCAGCTCATAGGCAGTAAGTGAATTTGATTTCTTTTACTCCCATTCCTTTACAAAACATACCTTCAATACATTTAAAATAAGGGTGTTTTTTCCACACACCGTAAAGCCTCGCAAAAATTCGGTGTACGTGGTACTCCTCGTGATCTTGTATGGCCCTTCCAAAAATCACCAGTCAAGTCATCAACCAAGGGTTCATGATGAAATGTTTAACGTAGTGTGGGACAAGATGGGTTTTGTTTTAAAGCCGTATCAGCCATTGCCAAGTGGGAGGCAAATATCTTTAGATTTCCACTAACAAACGTCCTTAGAGGTCCACTAACAGGATGCAATAAACAAAATAGGTATAATTCTTTAGCACTTTCCATCTTAAGGGTCTCAAAACATTTTACAATGATTAATTAGGTAGACTCTTACTTCCTCTGCCGGGTTTGGGGCAGTATTCCCATTTAGGTACGGCGCAGGTTTGAAGTATTGCATGTTATCACTGCAGAAAAATTGACGGGTAGCACAAGAAGCTTAGGAGAACTTGATTCTGCTTTAATCTCTAGCTTGGCATGTCCTGGGAAGGAGTAGACGCTTCCTTTCTCCTCTCATACCCTGCCCATTTTCTACCTATACCTATCCTCAAGGAGCTTGAGTCTTCCTGCCACACACGGCACCTTGCTAGTAACCTTATTGATTCCTACATGCAGCCTGCACATCCACAGCTTTTCTGCTCACCATGCATGGACGTTACAGATGGACAAATAAAAGCACAAGAAGGTTGGAGGATGTGCTTACGGTCAGACAGAAGGTCAACTATGGAGCTGGAACACAGCTCATGATTTCTGACTCTCACTCCTCATTTAACCACTAGAGCAGGTTTCTCAGATGCTTTCGATCTAGTGACCACTTCACAAAGAGATCGCCTCCCCTCTCCCCCAGATCCCTCCACTAGAGCGCTGGAGAGCAGCTGGGCTGGTTACGTATCCTAGATATATGCTGTTATGCATTCCTGAGTAATTTCATCTGGGAAAAGAAAAGCTAACCAGCACCTTTACGTGAAATGTCCCTTCTGTCGCTTAGAACTACCAGCATGGTTTTCAAGAGCATAGACATTAGTTATACTAGCAAAAATGTTAAACAGGAAGGTCCTTATAATTAGAATGCAGTTTAATCTTTGATTCAGGTTTATACGCACAGTTTAGCTGGTATTTCTCATATAAGATGCCTCAAACAACTGGGAGTAGGATACAGAACCATTAATCTCCTCCTCGCTGTTTCAGGTATAGTCCCAAATTTACTATAATTGAACAGCTGTCTGAGAACTTATGTGAAATAAGTTGATGGTTTCCACTCAGTCCTACTGGACAAATATCCACATGGCACAAAGTCACCTCAGAGCTGGGCCTAATTAACAATTTCAGCAGCAATTCCAAAGCGCAAGTGGGCCATGGAGACTAACCTACCCTTTCTCCATATTCTCCACAAGATTAGAGGTGTGCAAAAAATTTTGGTTGAATAGTAAATTTGCTGAAAAAAAAATACAGTTTTGTGTCAAATTCAGTGTATAGCCGTGGCCAAATAAAAACTGAGGATTTTTTTTAGGAGTCACAATAATTTGTTTCCACATTTTAAAAAGATCCTTTTCAGCTTTTCATTCTGAAACAGTGTTTTAAAATGAAATTTTATTTATTTTGAGGAAACCGGAAAAGAATGGAAAACATGAATCAAAATAAAAAAACTAAATATATTAGTTTTGGGTTGGTTAAAACATTTTGTTCAACCAAATACTATTTTCGTTTGTTTGTTTTTCTTTTAGTAAAAAAAATACAAAGAAAAATAAAAATTCATCTTACATTCAAAACTAACTGAATTCGGGGGGATTTTTTATTTCAGCCACTGAAACAAAAGATTAATCATTGTCTCCATGGGTGGTGTAAATCAGTAAATTGACTTCAAGGAATTTGAGGCTCTGACCTTTCTTGTCCCTTGAAAGGATGTAATAGAAGTGCATTGGCAGGAGGCCGTGTGGAGCCTCATGCACTGAGCTGCCCATTCTGTGCCTGTCCTGTGGGTAAATCGAGGGTTTACACTCTTAGGGTGGTCTACACTTGTAAATTAAGTCGACTTAAGCTTGCTTAAGTCGACTTAATTTACCCTGCGTCTACACTACAGTTTCCTTAAGTCGACTTAAGCAACTTGCTTAAGTCGACTTAATGAAAATTAAGTCGACTTTATTAAACCTAGATTTAATTCGACTTAAGGCTTAAGTCGACTTTTTCAAGTCGACTTAAGCCAGTGTAGACGTGGGGTAGCCCTAAGTTGACTTAGGGCTACCTCAGGACTGCACCACTGCCCTCCCTGCCGGGGGGGGGCACAGGGGGAGCCTGGCATGCCACCCCACAGGGCAGGGCAGAGCCCTGCCCACCCTGCCCCTATGCCCTGCCAGGGTCCATGTCCCCCTTTGCCCCTTTATACCCATGTGCAATGGGGCAAAGGCTGAGCCCCCTGGCACTGTGCAAGGGGTGCCCTCCCTGCCCCCGTGGACCTGCCCCAGGTCCTCCTAGCCCCTAGAAGTCGACCTAGGTGTCCAGTGTGGATGCTCTAGGTCGACTTTGTAAGTTCCCCCCAAAGTCGACTTAAAATTTAGGTGTAGACTCACTAAGTCGACTTAAAGTCAACTTGGTTAAGTCGACTTAGCTAAAGGTGACCTACATGTTCAAGTGTAGACATATCCTTTGTGACCTCCTTGTGGAGCCATTCATTAATAGTGTATCTTTTTGCAATATAAAAGAGATGATCAAATCTGTGAAGCCACTACCCTTGCGACAAGTTTGACTTCCCTTTTCCTAACGCGACTTGTTGGTTTCACTTAGGAGCATTGCTCAGTCAGATGAAAAGCTGGTTATCAGCGCGTCCTGGGCAAAAGATGATGACATCACCAGGCTCTTGAAGTCTCTGCCCAACTGGATCAACATGGCTCAACCCAAGCAACTGAGACCAAAGAGAGAGGAAGAGGAAGACTTTATAAGGTAAGGCATTTTTTTAGTTGAAGTTCTAATAAGCTTTGAAGCTGCGGTAACTACTATGGAATAAACTTATTGAAATTAACTCTTTGTTTTTAAGGTTTGACTAGCATTATGACCCCAGGCCATCAAAGAATTTAAGCAAATACTTAAAACCGTACTTAGTTAGCAAAGCATTTATGTGTGGGCTTAAGTGTCATTTAATTCCATAAGATTTAAGCATGAGTTTAAAGTTAGGCACACACCAAAGTGGTTTGCTGAATTGGGATATAACAGTACAAAGAATCCCCATGCAGCTGCCCAATAATACGTGGTAATGGTTCCCGTTCGGTCGATTGCAATCTTGAAGTGGATCATCTCAGATATCTCGATATGTTGCTGAGCTCCATCGATATGCGCTCTGCCTGCTGTCCATGGGCAGAGCAGCCTGCTTGGAGTTACCCCTTTTCTAATACCCCGGATAGAAAGAGGAGGAACCAGAGAATTTCCACTCCCAAGAACTAGGAGAGGTGAAAAGAGAACGAGTGAAACTCTACGGCTGCTTGGAGCCCTATGAACCATGACACTAACTAGCAGGAAGGGAGCGTTGGGGTCAAGGGAAGGCAGGGTGATCGTGAGAAATGTGGGGGTCACCAAAGAGGAAAGCTGAGAACAAGTGGCAATGGTGGTGTAATGAATGGACTGGAATATGTATGGACATGTCTACCCTGAAATCAAAGGTGTGGTTCCAGCTCGGGTGGGCGTAGCCGCACTAGTTTCATTCTAGCTAGACAGCTAAAATAGCGCCAAAATCACAGTGGCATAGACTTGCATACCTGCCCACACTCCTAGGTATGCACTCACATCGCTAGCCCGCTCCCGGTCCCCCTTCTCTATTTTTGGCCACACTAACTAAATTAAAGCCAGCACAGATATGCTTATCTGGGCACAATCCCACCTCTGATTTCATTGTAAACATACCCTAAGTTTCCTCCTCGCCACCAGCAAACCTCAGTGGGAATCTTTGGTAGATCATATAATCCAAACAGCAGGGTGGTTCTTATCTTCTTGTATTAATGCAAATTATTTAAAAGACAAACAGGCAGATTGCCTCTCACTGAACAAAGTGATGTGTTCAGTAACTGTGAATCATTGTTCCAGAGGGGGAGCCGTGTTAGTCTATTGTAGAAAAACAACAGAGTCCTGGGGCACTTTTAAAGACTAACACATTTATTTATCGCATGAGCTTTCGTGGCAGAAAATCCCACTTCGTCAGACGCTTTGAATCATTGGTTTATTCCGAAGAAGCTAGTCTTCTTTACATTCCTGGTTCACCACTGGGCTATGTTTTCCCATCACTATTCATCATTTCTCTGATTGGTGTTTAGCTGTAACACTGTACCAGCAAATGAAACAGTTTAAAATTAAAGTCTAATTTGCCCAAATTATCTTTTCACTTGTTCAGTGAATGCAAGAACAATAAAATAAAGTTGATGTTGTTTAGAGAAAGGAGTGATTAACAACCTAAATGGTGGGTAATTGTGGAAATGTTTTGCTGCAGTGGTGGTATCAGTTTGTCAGGATATTTTTAAAAGCCTGTTAGATATTTGGGAGTTTGGGAGAGAAAAATAGGTAGTGCTTGGGAAGTAAATGTGCAATTCTTGTGGTTTTAGCCTTCATGAATTATCCTTCCTTTCCTACAGCTAGAGTTAAAGCTGATCTTTGCTTTACTTCCACTCTTTCTTTTTTCTTACAGCTAGTGCTGGGACATGCTGATCAAAGTTAAAGTCTTAAGACAAAATTCTGCCACATTGAAATCAGTCACAAAATTCCCATCAGCTTCAGTGATGCCAAAATTTAACGCCTACCCTTTTTTCTCATTTTTACCATGCATTGATGCTCATGGAAACACATCATTGGCATTAGAGAGAAAAGGCCTCTTTATTTCCATTCATGACTTCAATGATGGAGTGAAGAGTACACTTATAAAACTTGCAGATGACACCAAGCTGGGTGGGGTCGCAAGCACTTTGGAGGACAACATTGGAATACAAAATGCCCTTGCTAAATTGGAGAATTAGTCTCTATAAAATGAAATTGAATTATTAGTCTCTATAAGATGAAATTCAGTAAAAAGAAGTGCAATGTACTACACTGAAAATGGAAAAAACAAATGCACAAAATGGGGAATAAATGGTGGGGCAATAGTTCTGCTGAAAAGGATCTGGTGGTGATAGTGGATTTCACATTGAATATGAGTCAGCAATGTGATGCGGTTACGAAAAAGGCCAATGTCATTTTGGGATGTATTAGCAGGAATGTTGTATGTAAAACACAGGAAGTGATTTTCACCCTCTTCCAGCACTTCGGAGGCCTTATCTGGAGTACTGTATCTAGTGCTGGGCACCACACTTTTGGAAGGTGTAGGTAAACAGAGAGTTCAGAGGAGAGCTACAAAAATTATAAGCTGCAGAGGGATAGTTTTGTTAGTCTAGTTCAGCAAAACAAACAAGGAGTCTTGTGGCACTTTTAAAGACTAACAAGTTTATTTCTTGCACGAGCTTTCGTGGGAGAAAATCCCCTTCGTCAAATGCATGAAATGGGAACAAAATAGCATGTTAGGTGTTTAACTATATCTGACGAAGTGGGATTATGTCCACGAAAGGTCATGCGAGAAATAAACTTGTTAGTCTTTAAAAGTGCCACAGGACTCCTCGTTTATTTCTCGCATGATCTTTTGTGGGCATATCGCCTTGCTATTTAACCGGTGGTACGGCAGGATGCACAGACCTTCTTCCTGAGCTAGCAGAGAAAGAGTTAACATTTTGGCCTGGGAAAGGCCACAGTTGGCCTGTGCTAAGGCAGTATCAGCTGGGAAGAAGGGGGTGTCTCTCTCTTTCACTCTGTGTAGGAAGGCAGAAGTGGGAAGACAGCATAGACCACGGTGTATGAGAGGAGGAAGAACCATTACCCTCTCCTGTGAAACTTTCCAGGCGATGTTAGGACTCTGTTTAGCCCATGTAGGGAGCAAGCTCTGGGGGAGGGTTGGATGGACTCTTGATCCCTGGAGAAAGACTTTTGTGGAGGTGACTGCTTTGCAAATAAACCAGATCCAGAGGTAGAGGTCTGATCTGAAACACTCTCCGCCCCATCCCTGCGGTGTGGTGTTTTGATTGAAAGGAAGGGACCTGTGGCATGGTGGTGCCAGGCATCATAATGCACTGCAAATATCTGACAGTATCTCTTTAAGAAGATTAATTCACTCACGTCCTGTAATTTTAACATTAGTCTTTGAGTATTGCAGAGGAAGTTGGGGGGGGGGGGAGAATTGTTCATTTTTTTTTTCTTTTCCCTAGATTTTCTGTGACTCATCAGCTTAATTAGAGTTAAGAATCAAAATAATGTCTTTACAAAAACCTCGTGTGTGTCTCTGTTAGCAGTGATTGATTCTGTTGTCTTTAACTTGTCACTATCTCCGTTGTGATTAGAAGTCAAAAGTCAAGGTAGGCAGCGGGTGAATCTCCCCATTAATATTCTTGTGCGGCTAGGGAAACAAAAGAGACCTGATTGAGCGCATTATAGCAGTTTGGAACTTGGCAAGGACAGGAAGGAATGAAAACTCAGGCCTCTCCTGATATAATTAGTTTCTGAAGCTGGGAAAGCTGTTTGGACTTGGCTGGATGTGAAATAAAATGCCCTTCTTGCTGTATAAAGGTTAGCATTCAGTGCATTACTGAATCAGGCACACCAGAGATAAAAAAGCAAAAATGTATTATTTCCAGGCTTAGCTTGGAGTGGAGAGAATGGAAGAGAGTGTTAGATCTGACCAATGGCCAGGCACAGCAAACCCCCGGCTCTTCAGCTCTGCAGCGCAAGAGGTGGAGAGGGCACTCCATAAAAGAGGCAGCAGGTATTAGTAGAGCTGTGGAGAAGAAAGCAGCATCCGTGGTGCTTGTTCCAGCATTCTGGGGTTCACCGGGTGAAAATCATTTCCCTGCAAACCTCGGGCTGAGCTGTGTTTGAGGAGCTCTCCAGGGTGGAGCGGATGGGAGAGCAGCGTGTGTCTGGCTGCAAATCTCCAGTAGCCAGTCCGCTGGTGCAATAATTGGGTGACTTTAACTGCTCCCAGCTTTGGCAGTGTGAGCGGCCGGAACTCCTAACTTTGACCCAGATGCTTCGACTGAAGACAGTGAGGCTATGCTGATTTCCACCAGCTGAGAATCCGGCCCTTCTTATGTGCCAGTTAATTGTATCGGGGTCCTATGATAGCTTTGCAATACATTGACAGGGTCAGATTCTGCCTCTCTTACTCTGCCCAAATGGGGCTGTACTTCCCAAGCGGCCCTTTTCATTCCACTGCAGCTCCTCGCTGAGTAAGGGAGAGTCTGATCCGTTCTGAGCCTGTCTTATTGCTCTCTGGAGTCTCTGTCCGAATACGCTGCATTGTTACTTTGGGGAAATCTGCCCTACAGTGCCCGTGTGCGTTACTCCGAGCGTTCTCCAGCAGCTGTACGGCTAGAGTGCCAGGGTGTGTGTTATTGGTCTGCTGGTGTGTCACTCAAAGAGGGCGGAGCTAAGGCTGCATTGCGGGGACGGCATGAATTTTTGCTCTGGTTTTCAGAGGTACCAGCAAGCCCTGTATTACCAACCACTTGGGGCATTTGGTTTGTTTTTTAAAAATATTTCTCTGCATCCTCCGGTGCCTCTCGCTCTTTGGCAGTGATTATCCAGGCCACAGAGTGCTCACTTCCCTGTGCCTGTATGGTTTCGTCTCTCTGCTTGTTCTCCCTCCTCAACCTCCTCTTGATAGGGAGGTGGGTGTTAGGAGGGGACCTGGAGGCTGAGGAGCTGGGAAATGGATGCAGAAACAGCCCAGAGACTGGCATGGAGTAAGTAGGGACATTTTTCAAAGGGGGAAGCAGACGTTGGGGGGATTTGGGGGCACAGATGTGAACTCCCCTGACTTTTCTCACTCTACAACTCCTTTGTACTCCTCTCTTCGCTGCACTGCTTCAAAATCCCACGCACATTCCCGACCGCTGCTTTGACTCCCCCTATTTCCCCACCTGTGCTCCGACTGCTTCAGCGTCCCCTCCCTCATGCCCATTGCTCTGACCGCCCTCATACCCCTGTTGCTCTGAGCCCCCGACCCCCACGCACACAGCACTGAGCCCACTACTCACACGCCAGCTCCCTCTTTCTTTTCCCACCCCATGCTCCTGAGGAGTGTGGCTGGGCCGTGGGAGGTGGGGTGGTGCTGGGACTGCGAGGAGTGTATGTACTGGAAGCGGCAGGGGGTCAGGAGAGCGGCGCTCCAGAGTGCCCGCATCTGGATCTAGCGTATGGAGAAGGGACTCCACACTGCCATCTGTCGTGTAGCCGGGGTAGAGAGGTGTGAAGTCACACATTCCTCTCTCCAAGATGTTCTCCTGTGAATGAAGCCAGCCCATGGAGATTAATACAGCGGGAGACAATAGGCGTTTGAGGTGTGAACCGCTCCACTCATCTCAGGGAGCGTTTTCATCTTTACATCCCTAAACTGCCAGGCTTCTGGGCTGGTGCCATTTATCTTCTCAGCGATCTGTCTCACTCTTAGTACTCCTGGCACGGTTTGAATGGAAGATAGAAAAGTTACGAATGCAGACAAGTTTTTGTACGGCAAAGCTAAAGCACCCGGATTCCAGCATTGTCCTGCTCCAATTTCGACCATTTCTTCTCATACTCCCCAGCACTCTTTTACTTCCTCTGCAGCATCATCAGGGGAAGTGTGAGCCTCAAGACAGCATAGGCAAGGGGAAGGTCTCAAGCCTTTAAGCTCTCTCAAACCTTTTCCTGCACCCTGCCAACTCTGACACCTTCTGCACTGCTCCAGCACACTGCCCTCCCCCCTTTGTGCTATCCCTTCTTGATATTCACTAGCTTTGCACCCAGAAAGTTAAAAAAATCTGGAATTGTTATGACCAGCACACATTAGGGTCGCAGTGTGTCAGGGCCGAATAACTCTGCAGCTTGCTTTCCTCTGATCACACTCAGTTCCATTGTTCAGGATTATTGCATACTGTAACTGCTTACTAGAGTCTTTCCCCTTCCCCTTATTCAATTTAAGCTAAACTCCTGGACAATACTTCTAAAATAAAATCTGAATCTGCCTGTGCTTTTCTATAGCTCTTTATAATATCACTTTTAAACTGGATATTTCAGTCTCAGGGCCAAACCCTCAACAGGAGTCCTTGCAAAATGCTGGCAGAGAGCAAGAAATAGGGGCCATGCACATCCTCTGCAAACTGCTAGCAGTGGGGCTCAAATGGCCATAGCTTGTCACCTTGGACTACCTGGTTACTGTGACTGTCTGCGAATCATTTCCCCGCTAGCAGAGCCCTGACCTTGCGCCACGTGAGCCTTTCATTCTTTTTGGCTTGACCTACTGGTGCTCTGGAGTCCCTAACTAACCCTGAATAACTTCTTCAGTATAACACAAATACACACATGTAGCCCACGTGGGCAGAGCTGTCTTGCATTGGGTGAGCTAAATCCCAAACAGTTGAGATCTGTCTGGGGATAATCAGAGCCATAGTTTGAGCCCAGATGTGTGCAAAATAATATTAATAATAAATATAAGAAGACCTGAGGTGACTTTTGTAAATACACATTGAGGCGGTTGTCTCAGGAACATCGTGCTCAAAGACCCCAAATTCGAACCACTAACCCTACCCCATGTCCCGTGAGAGGTAATCTGAGGGAGTGGGTGAATTTTAGAGCCCTTAGAACACTAGACTTTTCAACAGGAAATGATTCTCAGTCTTACTTCCAACAAGGTTCCTCCTCCACCACGATATTTAAATACTAACATGCGCCTCCAGTCTGTGAGTACTGTAGATGTCTAAAGAGCTAGCAGTCCTGACAGTGACAGCTTGAGTTGTGGTAGAGATGGATCTTACAGGGCAGTGGTCAGGAATATCTTTACCAGTGCAAGCTGAGTTAATGATCAAGCTACTCAAATCTGATGCCAGCTGATTGCTGGCAAGAGGTCGAGGAAAAATCCCTCCTCCTTTTCCCTCCTCTCACCGCGTATAGCACACTTGGCATCGTCTGGGTATTTGTTTCCTCCTTCTGAAGAATCGGGCCAGTGCTAGGTGCAGGATGCCAGATTTAGACAGACTAATCGTGAACCAGAAGTGACTTTCTGACACAACCATCTGTTGTGATGCAGCGGGAGGCACTATGGCGGAATAACTGGACCAGTGATGAATCCTGTGTGCCTAAGGGGACAACTGTGCTAAAACTGGCATTTAAGGGCCCTTTTAATAGCCCCCATCTTCCTGAAAAGCGATCGTTGTGATCATGAGGCAGCATGAAATTGGGACAAATCTCGGCATCTGGCCTGTGCGAGTTCTTTCCTTACACCAGATAGACTCATTGACTGGAAGAAGAGCTCTGTGTAAGCTTGAAAGCTTGTCTCTCTCACCAACAGAAGTTGGTCCAGTCAAATATAATACCTCACCCTCCTTGTCTGACCTCAGCTTGAAGCAGTTTGCAAGGCAGTGTGCTACCTCGGTCTATCCTGGCTGCAAGTTGTTACCATCTGGGGACTGTTGAGTGGATTTCTGTCCAGTCCCTGTGGAAAACATATCCACGTCAGAAAAACCACGTAATTGGGGGACTCATCAGTGAGGCTGAGAACTAAATGGGTACTGGAAGACTGAATTCCTCTTCAGCTTCAGGGGACAGTCCCTGCATTTAAAGCAGAGAGCTGCGACAGTGTGGGGAGAATTTGTCCATGCTACATTTGTTCTATGATTGCGGAGAAGTCTCTTTTTTTCCCCTATTTCTGTGGATTATTCAGATTCAGCCATCAAAGAAATGGCTGTGGAATAAGGACATTTAACGCCCACTTTTCCTTTCGTTACTCCTCCACTGAAATGAATTTTGCAACAGTACTGGCTTACCGTTACGCAGCATTTCACCAGCATTTCCTAGTGCACAGTGGTACATTTGGCAACATCACTGAAATGGAACTAGACTGGTCCAGGAAAGGAACAAAGGCTATCATGTGATGCATAATCCGTCTTACTTTATTATAGTTAAAAAAAAAAATAGTGACATTCCACTCGAGTGGTTCTCAACCGTTATGTCACAACACATTACTGTATCGCGACATGCGGCGAAGTGCGTCGCCGGAAGCTGGGCCCCGCAAGAAGAGTGGGCCCAGCTGCAGCTTCCTGGCTGGAGGGCTGGGTTCAGGCGATGGCAGCAGGAAGCACTGTGTCGCATGGTTGTGCACGCTGCCGACAGTGTCACAACACAAAATGTGTTGAGATCCGCTGCTACTGTCCCATAGACCTGTACCGTGGGCCTGTCATGCCTTATATGTGGAGCTGTCCAGTGCTGATCTTCTTCTCTCTTACAGAGGCAAATATCACTGGGGTCAAATGAACTATTTGTTTCAAATCTCAATGACCATCCAGTTGAGATCAGTGTTAGAGAGGGCTGGATCTAAAGTACTATAAAGCAGCGTAGCTTTGTTGATTTTCCTCTTGACTGTATTGCCATGTGGAAGTTCAGAGAATTGTCCTCACATGTTGAATCTTTGCAACCACTTTGTATCAAATGAGGCCACAAATTTGGATTTGATTTTATTGTTGTTGTTGCAGAGAATCGCGTTGGAAGAGTGATTCCTTTGGCAGAAAACGCCCGCTCTTTTTGGTCTTTGCTTTGATGCTTTGACAATCTCTTGATGATCCTCCACACACTTTTTGGAACAGGGAAGGCAATTGACGTGAAACAAGGAGCCTTTTTTCTAAATTTTTTTTAATAAACAGGAAAAAGATTGTTTAGGAATATTTGTTTGTTTCTTTCAATTAAAGTGAAAGCTGTCTGCCTTGGTAACTTTTGTGCAAAGCTTTTAAATATAATGTCAAGGTCTCAGCCAGAGCTCAGGGAGAAAGTTGACTACAGCATAGAGCTCTAAGTCAGGAAATAAAAGTTCTCTTCCACACTTGCTGTGTGACCTTTGGCAATTTCCTGTGCAGTTGCTCAAGGAGCGGGGTCCCAGATTTCTTTCTAACTAGCTTGCCAGGGAAACAATGGAGCTGCTGCTTCTACACACCCAAAGAAAACTCTTCTTTCTTACTGGTATACCATATACGCTGCAAGAATTGAGTGGTACCCAGGAGGCCAGCAAGTGTGTAGATTTACCCTGAGTCAGCAAGGTCTTGTGCATTTAATTTGGGACTGGGATCCAGAAACTCTCGTGCTCTTATGTGAGCTCTGACATTTATGTGCTGTGTGGTCTTGGGCAAGTCACTTAATGGCTCTGTGCCTCAGTTTCACCATCTGTCAGGTGGGAAAAATAGCTCTTTCACAGGGGTTGTGAAGAAAAATTAGTGTGCGCAAAGGAGCTGCCCAAGTGTTCATTATTATTCCATATCATGCCTCCCGTGAGCACACGTTCACCACTTCTCTGGGCCCTGGTATTCCCACTGGCTCCAAGCTCTGCACAGTACTATTAACTGAAGCTTCAATTCCCTGATCTTCCTATCAGCTAAAAACATCTGACTCTCTCTGTGAAAACCAGCCCCTCAAGAGCTGCCGCAAAGCACAGTGTGGGAAATGACAAAGGGACCTTGTCAAAATGGTGAAGTCATTCTTGAAGGAATTTCCCAGGAGGTTGTTTTTTGGGTTTTTTTCCCTCGCCCCACTCTGTACTTTTCCCCTTGTGGGGCTAGAGAGGGAAAAGAGGAGGTTGACGCTCAAATGGCCCCTCTTGTTTCCACAGCTCCCTGGACACATTCTCCTGGTGAGCTGATTTGTATTCATCATTTGATGAAGAAATAATAGAAGCTAATTTCTTGGCCATGAAAAGGGAGAGTAGCAGTAAGAGAATGTAAAGCTGTTGCCAGGGGGACGTAGAAGGCTTCATTTCATTGCTGTGTTGTACTGATGTGGGCTGTTGGCTGGTTTTCTGCCTTGCTCTCACGTAGCCAGAATGACTTAAGGTAGCAAAGGTGAATCTTAATTTGTCGGGTCTGTCCTTCACTGAACCGTCTTTCTTAGCACACTTGTTTTCCTTTTACTGTGCATGAGTGTGTTTTAGAGAAAGAGAGAGGGAAGCCTCATGTCAATGTGTGATAGAACTTTATTAACATCTCATTCCCTGAAAACAGACATTGCTTCTCCATGAGAGGAGAAGAACCCATTCTTCCTGCTGGATGTTCCTTTGACAAGTGGGGCGTCGTCTTTCCTTTATGCATCCCATATTTGCGCGATGCTAAAAACACGCTGTGTATGTTACAGAGTATCCAGTAAAATAGAATGGGCCTAACGCAGAGAGGCACCACAGAATTCTGGTATGACGGAAGGAATATTTTCGAAACGGAAGCGACCCAATAGAGGGAGACAGAATGATACTTAGGTACATGGTACTTTATTAGTCAGCTGCTTAATCGGGCCCTCAGAAATCAGGACATTCAAGAGTTAAGGCTAAACATGCTACCTTCACTTTGATCCATTGTGATGTCTGTGACAATACATTTCCCAAATTCATCCCAGGCACATGTTTATATATAAACTCCAGAAGGAATAAGTATTGTTGAGAAGCAGTGTGCAGTCGCGTATCGGAGGGCTCTACCATAATACGCATGGAAAGCGGGACAGAGTTAAGGTTACATGTTCAATCTTAGCTTTACTATTTCCTTACTTTGGAGTGCTTAGCTGGACAAGCAATATATTCCATTAATGCAATGGGGAAGAAATTCTAGGGGAGTGTATTTAATGTATGTAGTGAAACCTGCTCTAAACAATCACCCAAAAGACCAGAAAAGTTAGTTGCTTCATAGAGCTGGGCATTAACGGAAGGTAAAAAAACAAAACAAAACCATAAAAAACCTCACTACTGGGATCCTTAGGGATGCTTAAAAGTGGTCTTTTAAGACACAGTTGCATGTTGAAGATTGTCTTTATTGCAGATTTCGGTATGTGTAATGACGAAATTGTGAGCTTGCATTTCTGCTGCCAAGTGCATATTTTTGAGAAAACAAGCAAACCTATTTGCTATAATTTTCCTATAAATTTCTATTAAACTGATGCTCTTTTAGAATAAATGTGTTCCCCATGCATGCCAATGGTAGTTTAGCAGTGGAATCTCATTGGTGGGGATTCATTCGTTCCCATCCTGTGTTTAAAACAGCAAATAGGCAACAGTGCGGGATGTAGATGTTATTGGTGTGAGTTTGGGAGGGTTGTATTATTCATGTAAATTCTACTTTCTCCCAGAACACACTGCCAGAGAAAACAGCTGCACATCCCCACCTTGAGGGATGTAGCAAGCACATATTATTTACATTCTCAAGCAACAGAAAATCCCTGAAAATGAAGGGTATTCCCTCCTCCCTCCCCCAAATTACTTTAATTAAATGTTTAAAATTTTAAACTCCTTTCAGATTTTTTTTTAAGTGCCATGAAGCTACTTAAATAAATCTAGTTTGAGTGCAAGTGCTGTTCGGTTTAAAAGGCCACTGATGGAACCATTTTCACACAGCTGTCCATCTATTGTGCACAAGGACATGCGCTCTCATTGTAAGATCTGGTGGCTGAAAGTTGAAGATAGCGAAGTTCATTGACAGACTAGTCAAAAGCACAGCTGGGTTAAAAAAAAATTAGGTAAGTTCATGGAGGATAGACAATGGCTAGTAGACAAGATAGTCAGGGATGCAGCCTTGTGCTACGGGTGTCCCTTAAGGTCCAACTTCCAGAAAATGGGGCTG
>ML685799.1:1234181-1347293 GCA_007922175.1 Pelusios castaneus | reverse complement strand
TGTGTGTGTGTGTGTGTGTGTGTGTGTGTGTGTGTGTGTGTGTGTGTAAAAAAATATATAATATAATTCTACATATACCCAAGGGTATACTTGGTCCATTATCATCTATCATTCCATGTGTACTTTTCATTTCTTGTCTCTATAGAAGCAGATTTTTACGGGTGAATTAGAGTATTATCTTGACTCTCCCGCAGCTGGAAGAATGGTGTCCTAGTGATATTCTCAGGAAAGGTAACACACTGAGATCTTAGTCAAATTTCCCCATCCATAGATCATACTGCTGAAGAGACTGAAGATCTATAAAGCATCTGTCTGTCTTGACTTGGAATAGTCTTGACCACTCATAGGTTTTCCGCTACCTAATCTGCACTGATGAGTCAGGAATCTACTAGTCTTTCTCCAGTCAAGCCCCAATCTGAACCTTTTGCTCTGACATCCCTGCTGGGTTATTACACAAATAACTTAAACTAACTGTGTCCAAACTCTCTCTGAAAGCCTCTCCATGCTATCTTTCCTCCATTGCTATTGGTACCACAGCCATCCTCACTACATGATACTGGTTTCAAGGGGAAATGTGTTCCATCATGGAAGGAAAAGAATGATTGCCAGGTGCTCCAGGGCACAATGATTTATATATTTTTAGTCCAGACGGGACCATTATCATCTAGAGTCTGGACACACCTACTGCATAACGCAGGCCAAAAACTCACCCATAATTTCCTGAAGTTCACTCCTGCACAATGCAAAAGTCTCAGAAAGCTGTTGAGGGCAGGATTTGAAGTGCTTGCGTACCATGGCCACGTGACCGTGAACCACTCACACAGTCAATGGTGGGAGGCTTGGAAAGAGAATGGTTTCAGAGCACTCTCAGGCTACAACTCAAGAAGGAGGCCTCAGATATTGGATACTGGTTACAGGTACCATTGCCTATTACAAGAAATAGCACAAAAGGCTTCATCGAAATAGTGTTATATCGGAGCAATAACTATAAAACAGCCCTAAACTAGCAAACAGGAGCAGCTAATGGGAGTTTTGCGAGGAAGTTCTCCAGGCGAAGTGACCCTTGGGGTGAGCTTCTGGTCTGCACTGTTCGTGACATGCTTGCTACTTGACTGAATATATTGTGTGGCCTGTGTGTTTGGGGGACTGTGTGCTGATCCGAGCGGCCTGCGAGGCCTTAAAGCTAAGAGCTTCTTCATGTGGTTTTCATCCCCAAGCACTTTAGCACCCATCAACACTGCTCACGGAGAACCAGGATATATACAGCTCACTGCTAAGTGACCTGGCATGGAACAAGAGTTTTGCGGGGGAATTTAAGGAGAGAAGGATAGTGGTGATGGGGGGATAGATACACTTAATTATCTATTAACTCCTGTAAACTAAAGACAATAACCCTCTCACCAATAAAAAAACACAAAAAAACAACAAACCAACAATAAAAGAAAGCTGCAAAAGTTTAAAAAAAAAGAATTCGGGCAGAAATCTGCAACAGAGTGGGGGGTGGGTATCCAGTTTATTTTACTGAAGGCAACATGTATGATGACCTGCCCTATGGGCAGGGGTGCATGTTTGCATTTGGTGCAAAGAGCTCCTTCTCCTCAGAGACCATGTACAAGCTTTGGAGACCAGGGTTGCTGAACTGGAGTTGCTAAGGAAGACAAAGAGATCCACAGAAGGGACTTTCTAGGACACAGTAGACTGGTCCGACTCCTGGTATGACAGTCCCTTTACGTTGAGGAAGATGAAAGTTTCAGAGAAGGAGAACATCAAACTGAAGCAGAGCAAAATGATCCCATAGTTGAGACCCTCCTTCTAGATGATGTCATAGTACCCTCTTGCTCTGAGGGCATCTCTCTGGGGAGGGAACACTAGTTATTAGGGAATTAATAGTAATGGGGGACTCAGTCATCAAAAACATAGATAGCTGGGTTTGTGATGACTGGGAGAGCTGTATGGTGATTTGCTTGCTGAGTGCAAAGGTTGCAGATCTCTCGAGCCTTCTAGACAGACTTATGTGTCGTGCTGGGGAGGAGATGATGGTCATGGTGCATGTAGATACCAGTGACATAGGGAAGGATAGGAGAGAGGTCCAGGAAGCCAAAATTAGGCTGCTAGGTATCCAGGACCTCCTTCATAACATTCTCTGAAATACTTTCAGTTCCACATGCAGGACCAGTGAGATAGGCAGACCTCTGGGATCTCAGTGCGTGGTTGAGAAGAGGATGTAAGGAGGAGGAGGTTAGATTTATTTGAAATTGAGGAACCTTTTTGGAATACAGGAGCTTATACAGGACGAATGGGCTCCACCTAAACCAAAATGTAACTGGATTGATGGCATTAAAAAATCAAATTAAAATTTAAAAGGTCATACAGCAGTTTTAAAGGGCTAGGAAAAGCTGGCAAGCGTGGAGGAGCATGTCATTCGGACTGAGACATCCCTTAGGGGAGGATCTGTTAATGGAGAGTCTCTATATCCTAGTAAGGAGGAGAAGATGGAAGAGGATAAAATATAGTTAGGATTTGATTAGAAAGAGTCCAATGAAAAAGAGTCCTATTCAATTACATCACATAATTGCAGACAACTAAAAAGTGACTTTTTTTTAAGTGTATATATAGAAAATGCTAGAAATCTAAATACTAATATGGCTGAACTTGAGTGCCTCATATTAAATGAGGATACTGATATAGTAGGCATCACACAAACTTGATGTAATGAAGATAATCAGTGGGACGCAGTCATAACAGGGTACAAAATATATTAGAAGGACTGAATAGGTCATACTGGTGCAGGAGTGGCACTATTTGTAAAAGAAAGTATGAAGTCAAATGAAATAAAAATCTTAAATAAACCAAACTGTGCTATGGAATCCAACTGGTTTTCCCATAGCTGAGTTAGCTCTCCAGGACTAATGGCCATGAAAACTTGTCTTGTAAGGTCAGCAGGCAATATCTGAGACGGGTTTCTAACCATCAGAGGAGTGAAGTTCTGGAATAGGCTTCCAAAGGGAAATGTGGGGACAAAAAATCTAGCTGGCTTCAAAACTGAGCTTGATAAATTTATGGAGGGGATGGTGTGATGGGACAGTCTAGTTTGGCAATTGACTGATCTTTAACTACCGGTGGTGGATAGGCCAGTGGCCTGAGATGGGTCAGTAGAGGGGGTGGATTCTGAGTTATTTCAGAGAATTCTTTCTTTGCTGTCTGGCTGGTGAGTCTTGCCCACATTCTCAAGGTTTAATTGATGGCCACATTTGGGGTTGGGAAGGAATTTTCTTTCAGGGCTGATTGGCAAAGGGTTTTTCGCCTTCCTCTGTAGTATGGGGCATGGCACTGCTCCCTTGCTGGTGGATTTTCTTTACCTTAAACTATGATTTGACGACTTTAATAACTGAGTCATAGGTTAGTTAGAGATTTATTACAAGAGTGGGTGGGTGAGGTTCTGTGACCTGCGTTGTGCGGGAGGTCAGGCTAGATGATCATATTGGTCCCTTCTGAGCTTAGAGTCTATGAGCCGTACATGAAGGGAGCAGATACATTGAGTAGGAAGGGGGCATTTTAACAGTCGCTGTGCTGTCTATAGCTGAGCTTTAAAGAGGGACTTTCAGCCACTGACATCTAACTGCACAAATGATTGATACGTGTCATTCTTCGGCATTTGCAATCCAAGTGACTCATTGCTTTTCTGGACCATTGGGAATTGGGCACCCAATCTCCAGCCAGGCTTTTTAGCCAGGCCCTTATCTTCCTTTTTGAGAGCAATCTTCTCTCCACATTCAATGCCCTCATTCTCTTCCCTGATATGTCTGCACAGAAACTGCTCTTGTAGATTAGCAGATAATGCCCTCACCTCCTTGACCATTTGCATCAATTATTTAATGGCTAGAGGATTAGAAATAGGATTTTTTTTTTTACTTAGATCCACAGAGTGTATGGCTTTTCTTCTTCAACAACATATACACCGCTGTGAAACACAGTCCTGGGCATTGATCTGGTACCTGGGGAGTCAGTTCTTTAGCTTAAAGTTATAATGACACTAATTACTCTTGTTCCAGTTTTCTTACCTCCCACCTGTACCCCTGAAGTACAGTAGATTGTCGTGTAAATAAGTGACCTAATTAGCAGTGCAACCCAACAGTCCTTCAATAAGGAATCCTCATCAGTAACTCCAGGAGTAAAAGACCAATATTCATGGCACCAGCTTCAAGGCCTGTAACAGATGGGAGCCGCGCACCAACGCACTACATCCAAAACAGTCCATGCATGAGGCTCACCTTTCTGTTACTAGGAAAATGGCTTATTAGTGCGAAAGGTCAGCAGCAGCCAACCCTTCACTGGGTTTTGGAAACCATTTCACTGATAGCATAGATGGGCTCAAACCATTTTCAAAACCAGCTGGGGGGATCCAAGAGATCAATAGCAACTCTTGTTAACGATGGGTCGTTTCTAAGTGTTGACACAGTAAAACTGTTGCCTTCAAACAGACTGCGCACACATTATATTTGTGAAAAATCAGGAAAATGAAAAAGTGAAAAAACTGCTTTAATTCCAGTTGGTTCTGGCGGCAAAGAAATCAGCCTATCACTTTGGTGTCCACCGTTCCATCTAAATCGGGTAAAATCTCAGCTGACGTAGGTGCGACATTCCCCTACTACAGTCTGGGCTGGTGAATCGCTGTGTCACCCCAATCCCTCTCTCTCGGAGCCTGTCTTACCCTGCCTCACCGTGGGAACCACTGCTCCTGGGCAGCTCACGCACAACCTATATCATGTAAGTTTCTTCCGACTCAGTGAGTGAGTGTCTCTAGCCAGCCACTCGTAGGAGAATGCAGACGTATGACTCCAGCCAATGACCCAGGAACTGCCCATCTTACAGTGTCCAGTATTGCCTCCTGAACTCCGCAAGCTCTTTGGTTTGTTATTTTAATCAAAGAAATTTATATGCACCAGTCTTGTCACTTCAAGTGGAGTCTCTGAGCACCTTTGACCAAATGCATTGCTTTTGATAAAACAAAGACATACATTTATTCGACCAAATGCATTGCTTTTGATAAGACAAAGAAATACATTTATTAAGTACAAGAAGATTTTAAGTGATTGTAAGTCAGAGGGAAAAAAAGTCAAATTTGATCAAGAGAAAACAAAAGGTAAACCACATTCTAAACTAAATTTAAACTTTCAACAGCTTACAAACTCAGATTTTTCTCACCACAGGCTGGCTGGTCTGTCTCCTGCCAGTCCCTCCTCTTACGTTCAGTTGTTTGGTGGTGTCTGTAGATGGTGGTGGATGACAGAGAATAGTAAAATGCCTCCCCTTTTTAAAATGTTCCTTCTTCCCTCTGGGGCTTTCAGCCCCCCTTCAGGGTCAGGCGACGAACAGTGTCCTTGTATGTCCTGAGTTAGTGAGCATTACCTTATTGTGGCTCCAAGCTTGCCAAGAAGAAAGGGGTGGATCACTTGAGATCCCTTTGATTTTTTCTTGATACCTCAGCCAGTCCTTTCTTCTTGGAACATGACATAGTTGCATTTGTTTAATGCATGGTTTAGTGAGGTGGGAACTGCTCCTTTGCTCCAGGAAAGTTCCACTTGGATATATTTATATTTGGATATGGTTATGAGGACATCTCTTTGAGAATATTATATAGCAGAGCCTCATAACCATACACATCACATTGCAACAAACTTATTACTGTAAAATAATGTACAGTATGTCATGAGCATTCCAGAAACACGTTACCTGACAGACTTTGCATGAAACAATACACAGTTACACTATAAGGGTGAATATGGGGGGGGGGGGTGCATTATGTCACACTAGTGTGAACTTAGTTATTTCCCTTGTTTCCTCTCCTATGGATGGTAGGGTGCTTCATCCGGGACTATCCTCATTGTTCCTCTGTAACATGGTTTTGGATTATAACTGATGAACACTAATAAAATACCCCAATAAAAAAAGAAGAAGCCATAGGTGTTTATAACAGCACCAGAAATGGTTACTTGTATCCAAGGGCTTGTCTACACAGAGCAGTAATGCTGCATAGGGGGTGTGATTTCTAAAGCACACTAACATGTTGCTCATTAATTTGTCCTGCTGGTGTGCACTAAAGATTCCTTAGTGTGCTTTAACATAGTGCTGTCTGAAAGAGTACAACATTAAAGCTCATTAAGGCTTGCTCTACGCTGGTGGTGACGATGGATGGGAGATACATAGCTTACATATCTCCCATCAACATACTTACGAACACGTAGCACAGCATCTTTATGGTGTTTCGTCGATGGGAGATGCCCTCTCATTGACGCAATCTTTCTCCTTTCCGGGAGGCAGATTAATGGAATTGACTGTAGAGCCGTCTCCACTTGAGTGAGCGGGTCTACGCAGACCCGCTCAATCGATGCTGCCCCATCGATCCCTGCTGCCACAGCAGTGAAGACAAACCTTAAGAAACTTTACAAAACAATTATATGTTACAATGGATTCTACTGTAATGAGTAATGTCTGTAATATATATATGCTTAAAAATATAATGTAAAGTACATTGCTTATTACAGCATATACAAAGACAAAGCCTCGAAGCACCCTGATTTTTGGACACCTATAGAAAACTTAACAATTATTGAAAATAACCCCTCCCAAATGAAATTAATAAATGCCCCAAAACAGAAGCCCTACCTCAACTCCAAATCATGCCTGAAAAGACTTGCTTCTTTCAATTTGTCCTCCAACACTGATCTCCATTCCACCATTTCTACCACGTCCATGGGCATAGCTCCCTCAAACTAACTTAGTGAATTCTAAATAAATAAATAACCCTGCTATGTTCGAAACGGCATGCACTCTAAAGAGGGATCAATAAGGTGAGCATGTGACTAAAGCATCTCTTTTTATCTGAATGATCACTTGCTGTTGTAGCTCTCATTCTGCTGGTCCCAGCCCCCTTTTTGTCACTGGTTACTGTCTTGTATCCCACTTAGGGCGAGATCTTGCAAACAGTTCTTACTACAAAGCATGGTCCCTTTGACAGCAGTGAAGACCACTCACAGTAGTGAGTGCTATTCTGTGTAGTAGGCATTTTGAAAATCAAAGTGTCATGTGGGACAGATAGCTGTCTCTTTAGGTTTCTAAGTGCTATTCACCATGACTGCCCACAAATGAATCTTGTTAAACATCACTTCACACATGCACAAGCCCTTTAATTCTCACAAAATACCCAATATTCCTATCTCACTTCTTAAAAGAGATTTAATAGCAGTTAGTCAGGTACTACTGAGATTTCATTAATTTTCTGAAACACATAGTATGTTTACTCTGAATGCTATCAAATACTGTTATAAACTACTAAAACGAAACTGCCCTTTGTAAACTAAATGATCGAGGTGCGTTTTGCAAAGCAGTCACCTTAGGCTTTGCTTTTTTTAAAATCACTTTCATTCATTTGTTCACAAATCTGGAAATTCCTCAGTGCATCCTCATCTCTGCTTCCCATTGAAATCAATGTCAAAACTCTTGCTGAGTGAAATTCAGGCTGTGTTAAAGTCAGTGGGAGTTTTTCAATGGAGCCAGGATTTCACTCCTAGCCTTTAGTGCGAATTAGCCTGTTGAAGCCCATAGCTGCTTTTGAGCTAGCCAAGTGAACACGAAGGAAGGTGTTGAACATTTAACAGGTGGAAAATACCTCCCATAACTTAGTAGCACCTGAATGGATATTTTGTTAAGCTTTCCAAACCAATTCAGCCCAAGAGGGAGCTTCTTTGGGGAGTGGCAGGAAAAGAGAGTCAGTATAAGTGACTGTAATTGGGGGGGTTAGACTGGAAAGGGCATCTGAGTCTAATGCTGCACTAGAACAGCAAACCCTAGTCCTGTGCAATGCGATTCTTGTATGTCCAGATCCTAGAAATATAATATCATATACTACAGGAGTAAATAAAATATGAAGGGCTTTTGTCAGTGAAGAAAACTTAGGGCAGGTCTTCACCCATGGTTGCAAATTCGCCACCATCGGTTTGAACTTCCTGATCGACCAATAAAGTCTGTGAAGACCCACTCAGCCAATCAGGAAGTTGATTCTGCAACACCACCCCGGCAACCAGGTAACTCTGTTTGGAAGGGAGGCCCCTCCCTTTGAACCAGCGCAGTGTGTGTGCCTGGAGTAGGGGATTTGAACAAAGATGCAAGTTATTTTAGGTAACTTGTGCATCTCCGTTCGAATGCCCCCAAAAAGGGCAGGCAATCGAGATTGGCCCCACTCAATATTCCATTAGGTTCATCACTGCGTAGAATCTAAAATAAGAATTTGTTTCTTTCCATCCCCTACCAGATGCTGGGATTCAAAAATGTCCAGTGAATCTGAAGGTATTTACACCTTCAATGGATTGTACAGCCCTGGAGCTAGAATATTCTGTGGCTCCCTTATTCTTTTCCTCCCCTTCAGACTCCAAGGTGTGTTTTCCCCTGATAATTCCATTCTCAAGGCAGCGTGTTTGCAGAAACTAATGGAAAACAAACCCTTTTTGAAGGAGTTATTGCCTTTTTAAAAGTGCTAATTTCCTTGTGAAATTTATGCCTGCCGGCAGAGGCAGCCAAGGAGCACCGCAGGCAGTTCTAACGAGACAATTCATTAGCCGGCGAGTGTACACACGCCATAAAGAACATTAATTCGCAAAATGAAAAACTAATAGAGTGTTTAGCTGGCTCTTTATCACCCATGACAGTCTGCACTCTCCTCATTATTAGTGTTTACTGAACTGATGGGGGCTGCAGCGTGGCCGGCTTATCGTCCTCATCTCAAATGAGTTTGCCATCCTATTGTCAGCTTGGCTGGCCTTCCACTCTCCTCCCTTGCTTTAGTTGTAACCTGTAGTTAGCAGCAGAGATTTATGGGAGGAGGCCTCCATTGCTCTGAGCATGCTTCCCCTTAATTAGCTACATGGATGCTGTAATGCCGATTGTAGGTTTTTTGGTCTTCCTTTGGCATGCATGGACTTTCTCCGAGTGTTTCATTCACTTGCAAATTGTGAGATTTTCAAGGTTTTCAGGGTTGGCCTAACTTTGCTCCCACTGAAGTCAGGGGAAGTTTTGCCAACAGAAGCTGAGTTTAACCAATGCAGAGAATTTAGAAAATCCCACCTTGCACTGACCTTTTATTTGTGAGAGCCAGGCCTGGCCCTTAAAGTCCCTCCTCTAGTGGAGTAAAGAAGGGCCTTTTGTTTTATACTGGACTCCCTGTTCTTCACTGTGCTTTTCTCTTCATAGACGTGGGCTAGTCACTTTCAGCCCCTTACTCTTTTGGCACTTGTGTGTGAAGTATTCCTGGAATCCTGGAGCCGGGCGTACACTGGAAAATCAGGGCAACTCTGTCTGGAGATGATATCTGTATTTGATGCTCATGGTAACATAGAAGCTTTGATTTGTAATCAATTTGCTTAAGTACGGCAATTAACATATCTTCCATGGAGTGAGCAGGGAGATTGCAATGTTCATTCACCTGCTCATCCACCAATGTGATTTATGCCATCACATGCCAGCAATGCCCCCCTGCCTTATACGTTAGACAGACAGGACAGTCTCTGCACAAACGAATAAATGGTCACATAGGAAGTCTTTGTGCCACCTTGAGCCACGTGCGTAAACCAGACACCCGACACCCACAAGCATAGCACCCAAAACCTGATCTGCAGCATCTTTGCTATTCCACATTTGAGCCCCAAATATGTCTGCCAATAAAACTCAAGCCTAAGCCACAGCCAGAGTGGTGGTTGACAAGTTCAAAATTGGATGGGATCCCCTTTCCCCCACTGCCATTGGGCAACTGCCCATTAAAGATCCAGCAAACATGCACAAGTAGAACTTTACTCACATGACTTCTCAGTGAAATCAATGGGACCAGTCAGCCGAGTAAAGATATGTATGTGTATAAGTGTTTGCAGGGTCAAGTTCTGAGACAATTTACCAAAATAATCCTTCTACAGATGTCATCACCCAGGTCCCTGAAATAAAATCAGAGCACTGACCTGCAGGTCTCAACATGTGGTAGTTGCAAAGGGGGGTTTGTTTGTTTGGGGGTTTTTTCAGAATAAGATGGAAACACTGATGGGCAGGAAGATTTAAATATATGTATGAAATTGTTCCCCCAGTCAGAGGAAGAAGGAATCCACTTTTCAAGGAAGTCCTGAGAGAGATCACTACTGCTATTTATTATTAGTTTTTCAAAATACTTAAGGGAAAAGTTTAGACAAGAAGTAATAGTGAAGTCAAACCTGTGTAAATTAGGCTGAAGCCCACAGTCTAAACATCACAACTATTAATTGTCATAATCCAAATCTGGATCTAATACCCAATTTTTCATATCTCTACAATGGGCTTCATAAGAACTTCTTATTAGAGTGGTGCAAATAGCTGGTTTTTTGTTTGTTTTGTTTAGCTGGCCAACCTGAAAAATCATTGGGGGAAATCGTTACAGGTCAACCTGAAATGAAAAGTTTTGGCAAACCGGAAAAGAGGGAAATAAATTGTTTCGAGTAAGATTTGAAATAAAGTGACCTGTTTCCTTTTCCTTTTTATATTTTTGGCTCTTTTAAAGACAATTTTAATGGAATTAAAGTTTCAAAATGAAAAAGTTGCTTTGAATAGAAAATTTGAAATGTTTCATGTAGAAGATGTCAAAATAAAAGGTTTTGATTTGTTTTCAGATTTTTTGGATTTGTTTTTTAAACCCCTCCTCCCCCCTAAAAAGTCCCAAAACCAGGAATTTGCTTAATATTTCAGTTTATTTGAATCTGCATTTTTTTTGCTGAAAAAAGTTTTGTCAGAAAAATTTCATCCAGCTCTAATCAATATACAAATATCCTCACTGGGGAGGTCAAAATCCAGATCCAAATTTGATGGTTTGTTGACTTCCCTTTTATATAAAGACAGGGCCAGATTGATGCAGGGGCTATAAAAGCAGAAGCCACAGGCCCTGGCCTAAAGGGGGGGTAATCCAGCCCCATTTAAAGATGTCGCCATTAGATTTCATACAGGCCATTTTCAATGGAGACAGTGAGTGAGTTGAGCCTCAAATAATTGTGCTGCAGCAAAAAGCGGGCCAAGTGGACATGTGGCTTGCATACAGCTGTCATTATTTATTCCTTCCTTACCGCCACAGGTGTACATAGCCCTTTGCAAGACGATAAAAAGACAGAGTCCCTGCTCCTTGGAGCTTCTGCTTGTAATTAGATCCAGAATGCGTCATAACAGGAGGAAAAGAGCAAATTGGAAGGCAAGGTGTGTAAGCACAAGGAGCTTAGAACTGCTTGGGAGTCGGGGCCAACTAGTTATTCCCACAGAGGAAATTGTTTAAGTCGAATTACTATTCATTTTCGTATTGGTGATGTGGGCTTTTTAATTTTGTTTGTTGGGTTTTTTCCGTCTCGTTTTGGTGAGATAGAGGATTAGAGCTGAGACACAGTTTACTGAAAACTACACAGACCATGCCACTTAATGATCCCTCCCAAAGGCCCCCAGAGAGGTTGGATAAGAGGGGAGACGCAACGGAACGGTGTATAACTCCACAGAACAGTCCCTCTCGGTGATGAGTTCTTCCCGACACCCCGCTCTGGAAATGTGAGGAAAGGAGAAACCAGAGTTGCCCAGGAGCAGTAACTCTCCTCACTGCAGTCTCACCCAACAGTATCTAATGGCCTCATCATTGTTGTCTGATTCTCATTCATCCCCAGGAAGGCAGTCATGTACCAGGATCACCCAAGGTTCTTACTTTCCTGTTCCCAAGTCTGCACCCAGACTGACAAAGAGCCTGAAGACCTGAGGCTTAATTTAAAGAAAGATGGTGTGCCTAACTGATATTCTAAAAAGGCTTGTCTAGGCTCTCCTGTCACTGGCTGCAAAACATAGAGGTCTCCTGATGTTTGCCTCCCCCTAAGAAATCTACTTGAATTAAATACTTGATGTCTGGTCCGACATATGCACATTCTTGTGTGTGCCCCTCTTATTTGCTTCTTTAGAAAGCAAACATTTTACTAGGCTGTCTGATTCCTTCTCACTTCTTCCAAGACCTTTTCTGTTGAATAACAATTTATTCTTATTACGCTAGTGCCCAGAGGCCCACAATGAGATCAGGGCCCCACTGTGCTAAAAACTGTGCAAAAACCACAGTAAAAGAACAACTTGTGACAGATGGTAGTTACTTTGTTCAGTGCACTACGGGAAGATCTTCAGCTACCATTGCAATGAGCATGGCGTAGAACAGATCAGAGCGAGGTGCAAAAGTTTAAAAAGGTGAGAGCCTGTTCTCTTGCAGAACATGTCGTGGATATGGGTCTGAATCTTTTAGCAGAGTTGTAAAATTGCATCATGGTATTTTTTTCCGAAATGCAAACAGAAACCGTTCCATACATAAAAACATGCAATGCATGCACACTTCACAGGTTCAGACTGTGCCATGGCTAAATGAGAGAGTCCGTAATCCCAAACTGATTTCCTCCCCAGCCCTATGAAATCATTCACTCTGCTAGTAGTCATTCTAATCAAGCAGGAAGTGGGCAGAGCGCTGGCGTTGTAGGTTTTGATTGGTTACGTGGGTTTGTATATGAGGAACGCTGCAGGTTCCTTTAATTTACATCCATCGATTTACAAGGCACGGTGTTTCAAAAGGCACCGGCGTTGCTTTGAATTACAAAATGATTGAAATCATTGGTGACAGCCAGCACATTGGATTTATTTGTCTTAAGTTTGGTGGAATGAAATATTTCTTCTCTTGATTTTTTTTTCTGTTTTGGCAGCATTTGGGGCAGGCTAGGGAAAAATCCTATTGTTCGGCAACCCAGACCACCCAAACCCAGTTCAGACAAATGAAATTAAGATACTTGCTGTCTACTGATTATGCTGAATGACTTAGTTGACCAGCAGGTCTGACCTCTGGCTGAATGAGAAAATTGGTCATATGGCCACCAAGCAGTGGGGGAAACAGATGCCTGTGCAACATGCTACTTTGCTGAATTACTCTTCTGACTCTATTCAGCCAGATACGTCTCCTACTGCACTCCAGGAAGAGTACTCATAGATAATTACATGTGCACTGTCCCCAAAATGCATCATGAGGTTCAGCTGCCATTGGGTGACGTTTACCGCACGTTGCCAGCTCATCAGCTTGTGCTCTCTAAATAGTGCTTTCTCCCTCTCCAGTACCAGATCCTATTGAAAGACCCTAATCATAACCTTCAAGGCCTTCAGTACTCTGGGCTCTGAGAATCTCTTGCCCCACGCACCCTCCGTGACCATAATGGCTGAGGACATATGGATGATGGAATTACCAGGGCCTTGAGCAAGACCCGTGAGAGGAGGGGATCTGCTCCGTGGCTGGCTCCCAGTTGTTGAACTTACTATTCCACTCTAGACACAAGAGAAGGAGGAGGCAGAGGAAGAAGGTGGCACTTGCATTGATCAGTTAGTTGGTGGTACACAGGGCTGGAGAAAATAAGAAACTGGATCATAGACACTGTTGTAATGAAAGGGGACCAAGCTGGAATAGGTCGTGCTGTGAAATCCCTGATTCTGGAAGGAAGGGGCTGTTCTTGTCATTCAGTCACTAGACTGAGGGACTAAGAAATCTTCAGTTTCTTGCTTTATCACAAGTGTATTGTGTGACCTTGGGCATGTCACTTAATCTCTCTAGGATTTCAGTGCCTAGATGTTTTTGTCATTAAAATCTCATCCTTTTACACAGTTTTTTGCAGATTTAATCTCATTTGATAGTTCATCTTGCATTAATATCTTCCTCCCCTTGTGGAAAGGGCGAAAGAGGCATCTTCAGGAAAGATTGTCCAGCTCTACAAATCCAAACCCGCAGCTCGCTGCAATGCAGTACTCGACTTAAATGGGAGAAATCAATCTACAGCCTCTGAGAACAGCCCCTACCAACTTAGCCCTCTTCCCCTGTACCCCAGCCTGGTGCAATGAGCCATCCCGATTGACTTTTCCGCATTTGATTTAAATACAGAGCAGATTGTCCCATTTCCATCTTCCCACCGCCACCAAATGTAATTATATCTTTGCTTAAATCGCTGTAAATGAATTGAAAAGAGCTGTGGGGAAAAAAATCACCACTGCAAGGGAAATTAGCTGAGTCTTGCATTTCAGATGACACGTCCATTCATCTCTCTGCCCTCTAATGAGGTGCTGGCAGAGCGAGCTGCCACAAGCCATTCTGTTTCTTAGGTAGCCTGCTGCCCCACCATCACCTTCAGCTGATTAAACAGAAATGATCCTTCCACTTATAGACCTTGGCAGAGCTCCCTGGCTTGGGGCGGGCTAAATCCAAGAGCCTTTTCCACAGGGTTTAAGGAATGTTTTATTATAAATGGAATGAAAAATTGATTTTTTTAGAACCCCTTTGGAGAGAGTTTTGTGGGTGGTGTCGGGAAGAGGGGAGAGACTTCCTGACTCAAAATTGTGACAAAATAAACTTCAGACCTGATCCCGCAAGATCCAAGGAGCCATCTACCCCCATTGAAGTGAGTGATAATTGAGAGTACTCAGCCGGTTATGAGGTCAGGTCCTAAATGGAAAACCATTAACTTGTCTTTCCAAGCACCTTCCTAGAATCACCTATTAAAATGCTTAGACTAATGTAGGGATTTATCGACCCTGCTGATTACTGTTTTCCTTAGGTGAAGACCTCGTAGAGTATGTTGGGCTGCATATATAAATATGTTGTATACATTACCTGCGAAGATTTGTGGGCAGGTTTGTTAGTTATGCACACACTTCCCCACCTTATCTGCAGCCAACCTGAGCAATCCCTCACGATTACTTTCTTGTATTTTTCCCTTTGACATTTAGGAGCTAGTTAATTCTTTTTAGTTGTCTTTGCTTCCTGGCATCTGAATTCCTTTACTCCTTATTAAAAGGACTTCATAAATTTCAGTAAGCCTGGAGGAGAGTTCATAAACCAATCTTCCGAGAGAAACCCCATTTTTATGCTGTTTCACTGGGCACATTTTTTCTTTCACTGTCGCTTACGCTAAAATTAGATGCACATTTAGGTGGTTTGCTTTATGCAGTCCTTTTCTTTATGTTGGTGCTAATTTCTTTTTAATTTTGCCACTGTCTTTTTGGTTTATCTTGGTCTGTTTTGATTTTGTTCTACTTAAAAATAACCAGTTGACATTTTGGGGGATTTTTCATTCATTTGCTTTCTTTACAGAATATATTTTCAGGGGCTTTTTTAATTTGATGGATCAGTTTAAGAACTAGAGTAGATTCCTCTTGCAAAGGGTGATTTTAGTTACATGGCAAGAAAAGACTTTAAATTAATTAGTGCCCGTTTTTTTCAATAAGCCATTGGTAACTGCAGCACTCACGCATTCCTTCCAAAGCAGTGTGTGTGTGATTTCTTTCCCTGCAAGTTGGTCCAATCAAGGACAGAAAACATTTTATTGCTGCTAGCTAGTGGTCTCACAGTTGCTTGATGAGAATAGCAGAAATATAAATAATAATGTAGCCACGGTCATATGGGCAGCGGAGGCATGATTGAGGCACGTCCTGTATACACCCACTGTTTTCAAGAGGGCTTGGACTCCCTTCTGCAGCTGGTGCTACCACAGCTACACTGTTATTTTTGTTCATATCGAGCTACCAGGCGCCTATGTACACAAGCAGGAGAATCACGCCTAAGGCTATGTCTACATTTGCTAAAATTAGTCCCAATTAGTTAGTTCGAACTAACTAATTTGAATTAATTTTAATTAGTTCGAATGAGCTTAATTCGAACTAGGAAAACTTAGTTCGAACTAAGCAAGTGCCATTCATGACACTTGCTTAGTTCGAATTAGCGATCCCCGTTCATTTCAATGGCCGGTTAGTTCGAATTAAGAAATTAGTTTGAATTAACATGGCCACATTGGCTAATTCGAACTGGTTACTTCTGAAGACCTAGTTCGAATTAAGGAAGCCCTTAATTCGAACTAACTAAAACCTAGTGTAGCCGTGGCTTTAATTAGTTCGAATTAAGCCTCCTTAATCCGAACTAACTTGCCAGTGTGGACATAGCCTAGGATATCAATTGACTCCTCTGAAGGGCGGTGTGGCTTAGCGTGCTAGGAACGAGGGGGTGACAAATAGAAATACTCCGCTGATACTGTATGCTGGCCTGGCTCTGTCATGGTGGTTTCCATATGAATCTCTTTGATTAAGGACTTCCCAACAGTCAGAAGGAGAAGGTTCATAGTGGCCCCATAACCAAGGGTCCTTAAGGGACACTGCCAGCACTCTTGGCTCTGGTGACTGTGGCTTGGCCCCAACAACCTACAGAGGTGCTTTGACCTGGGGGGGGGGGGAAGCCCACCAAACCTTGAAAAGCTCCCGGGGAGCAAAGAAGCCCTTACAGGGTTTATAAAGACCCCCTCTCAGGGATACTGGGAGGAACCAGATGAAGAGAGACTCTGACCCAGGAGTCCTTGGGGGGTGTCTGAAGAAGTAGGCCAGGCTCGGTTGCCATAATGGAACGGTAGGTGCGGTGAGACGTCTGCACGTGGTACGTATTATAAAATCCTTTTTTTTCTCACTAATGCTTCTTTGCCACTGTTGCATAGACGCATCTTGTTTCCAGAAGGTCGTTGGTCACTATAGACTAGGTCCAGGCTCCCGAAGAGAAGCAGTTTGGGTGCCTGACACCCAGTCAGCCCTGTGGGTGGTAAATGGTTGGTGTATGTAGACTAATGACCCCAAGTTTCAGAGCAGACAAATGACAAGATTTCACCCCAAACAGGTAAACGCAAGGGGCTCAAATCCTGAGGCAGGTGCTCAAGCTAGTATGTTAGACAGCAGCACAAGGGCAGCGTGGACGAGCACCGTGCTTATAACATACTTGAGCAGCTGGCCTGAGCCACCAATTATGTCTCTCCAGCTGTACTAGCTTGGATAGATGGAAATGCACCAGCTTGAGTGGAGCTAATGTGTGTGTCTGGGAATCACCTGCCCAGGTGCTGTTTAGATGTTCCCTGAAAGATGGGCTGGCTGTATATGTTGCCTGTTCTTCCAGGAGTAGAAATGTCCAGTGCGCAGCAATATACTGGCAAGCAAATTATTTTGGTGGTTGGTTAAATGCCTCAGCTTCCCTGGAAAACAAACAAGGAGTCCTGCAGCACTTTGAAAGACGAACACATTTATTTAGCGCATGAGCTGTCGTGGGAGAAATCCCATTTCATCAGAGGCATGAAATGTAAACTAGTGTGGTAGATGTATATATACATGCAGAGAAGGTCAATTCACACAGTTCCAGAAGGGCAGTCTGCTAGTCTATTTCAGCAAACCAAATAAGTTAGTTTGATTCAAACAGGGTGGATGTTGGTTTTAAAGAACAATAGATGAGAATGTTAAAAGAAGGGAAAATACCTTTGGTAGTGAATTAGTCATTCCAAGTCCCTCTTCAGACCTAATCTTCGGTGTCATATTTGCATATGAATTCCAGCTCTGCAGTTTCACGTTGAAGTCTGGTTTTGAAGTTTTTGCTGCTTCGTGTACCCCAGGATCTGAGATGTTATTGCGGAGCTAAACCTGTGAGAATGCATGTGCATACGGTGGAAATAGATGAGATGACTTGATTGCTAAAGCATGGCTGTTTGTTCAAATATATTCCCAACCATTAACACATAGACTCTCTCTCTCTCTCTCTCTCTCTCTGTCTCAGCGCCATCCCCTGGTCAGGACAGCCATGCAAATATGGATCTTCCACCAGTGTCGGAACAGATCATGCAAACGCTGAGTGAACTGTCCAAGTCCTTCCAAGACATGGCTGACCGCTGCTTGCTGGTTCTGCATTTGGAAGTCAGGTATGGCATAAACCCTCTGAATCCTCAATAAGCGTGTGAACTTTTGAGGTTAAGGCTACTATTAAAGCACTCGTAATTAGATTAGATTCTTCTGGTAGGTGCCCTACTCTTGATGAGAGTCCATTGTCATCATCTGGTCTGACTTCCTGCATAACCCAAGGCATGGAACTTTTCTGAATTCATTCCTTTTTCAGCGACAGCAGATATTTTAGAAAAAACATCCGATCTTGATTTAGAAATGGTCATGATAGAGAATCTACCACAACCCTAGGTCATTTTTTCCAATGGTTAATAATCCATACTATCGAAAATGTATGACTTATTCCCCATCTGAATTTGTCTAGCTTCAATTTCCACCCATTGGATCTTGTTACGCTTTTCTCCGTCAAACTGAAGAGCCCATTATCATTTATTTGTTTCCCATGGAGGTATTTGTAGACTATAATCACCCATTAATTTTCTCTTTGTTAAGCTATATAGATTGATCTTCTTGAATCTATCACAGTAAAGCATTGTTTCCAATCCTTTAATCATTCTGATGACTCTTCTCTGAACCCTCATAAATTTATCAACATCATTCCTGAATTGTGGAAACTGGAACAGGACACAGTATTCTAATAGTGATCACACCAGTGTCAATTACAGAGATAATATACCCTCCTGTTCAGTGTTCTGCTGGCTTTGTATCCAACGATGAAACATTAGTTCTTTTGGCCACAATAGAAACTTCCTGCTTATGCACCATGACCCCAAAGTCCTTGGAGTTACAGCTGTCCAGGATAGAGTCTGCCATCCTGTAAGAGACTTTGACAATGTATATTGAATCCTCTCAAATTTCATAGGCCTAAATCACTTGATTTCAGTGAGGCTCTAAAAGAGAAATTGGAAAAATGGGGAAGAATTTTTGTTTAAACAAAAAAAAAAAAAAAAAAAAAAAAAAACCTTCTTCCTGTTCCTCTTTATGTTTTGTAATCATCACCAGGAAGAATTATTTTTCTGGGATCTTTTCCATATGAATAGGCAAAACAATGTTCTTTTGCGTTACTTTGTGCAAAGGCTTTTTTATGTTTATCCTCTGCTGTGCCCTGGATTCTAAATGGCAATCTTTTGTTGCTAATTGTTGAAAGGATCATACAAATTGAAGAAGGATTGGAGCCCAGGCTGGATTTTTTTTAAAGGGCTGGATAATTTTATGACATGGTTACAAATGCAAAGATCAAGGTAATCAAATCTCTTGCTTCAGGCCATCAGTTGATTGCTGTGGGGGTTGGGAAAGGTTGTTCCGATATACGTTGGCTGAGCCAGGTATTTGATAGCTTGTATCTGCCTTTCTCTGAGGCATAAGGGATAAGCATCTGCTGGAAGCAAGCTATGAGATTTGATGGTGGCTGTCTCAGATTCTGGGCCATATCCCGTACTAGTATAAATTGGTGTCATTCCATTTAAGTCAGTGGAGATATGCCAGTTTATCCCAGCTAAGGATCTGTCCCATTATTTATATTAAGGTTACGTACCTTTGTAAAATAAATGCACATCATGTATTGTCAGCAACTGCTACCCACTGTCAGCTGGACACGGTATTGCAGGTATCTCAGAAGACCTGGGACTTGAGGAGTTTCAAAGGCTATTGAAGTAGAACATTTTTTCCAGGTTCGGTTTAACACTAGGTGACTCACAAACCTACAGTTGCTGTGAATGCACCAGAGTGAATAAGCTTCTGTACAGAAATCCTCTTTGCTTTCTGTTGCATCAGACAACTGAGTTTTGAGCAGTAATAAGTATAACATGCCGTTCAGGAAGACAAGCGTTCAGGATTTGTCTAGAGCAGACCATTCACCATCTAATCTACTGGTGGCCCCAACCTGATGGTGCAAATACACCAAGCCACTGTATTGCTTTGCGTGGGTGAGTGGAAGGTGTGCTAGTGACTAGTAAGCCCCCCATCTCTTTCAGAATGCCCCCCCATTAATTAATCATGCTGTGTTGTACAGCCACCTGCAGTAAGAGCCAGAAAAATAGCAATCCCTTTGGTGGCTGTGAGAAGCGGGATTCTCTGAAATTATTACGCCGGCTCCCAGAATGCCTGGCACGGTCCAGGGGTATCATGCCATGTGTTTTCATCCACAAAATCCTGTTCTTTAAACAAACCGTCATGTTACACCTTCACAGAGGTGCACGGGAATTTACCAGCCACAGGTTCAGTTCGAGGAAATGCAAGTGGACAACAAGGTTTTATGCCACAGCGACAGTTGCTCTCAGCTTTCTCCTCTCTTGAGGCTCTCTGCTCACTTAGGATTTTGCCAGCTGGAGACGCACTAGGGAATTCGGCTCACACTGGGTGCCTCACAGCTCTCTGGAATCATGTGGGAGTGACCCGGTGGCCATTGTAAATTCAAGTCAGTGAATTTACTCTGGGTTTTTACAGCAACATTGAGAAGATCAAATTTGGCCCCCAAATCTGGATCTGTTTATCTAAACCAAAGCCGTAAAGGGTCATTGCCCTGTTTAAAAATAATAATGGTGCTTTGCACGTCTGTGGTGCTGTTTGAGAATCATAAAGTGTTTTTTCAACACTTATTATGCCCCATACCAGTTCTAGGAGGGTGACAATATTATTAGCCCAGTTTTCTAGAGGAGGCTGTGGAGGCACAGAGAGCCCCTATGACCTGGCCTCGTTCACTCAGGAAGTCTGGGGCAGAACAGGGACTAAAACCCAAGTTGTCTGTCTCCCTGTTCTCTGCCTTAACTACAACTCCATCCCTCCTGCTCCGGGTAGCTCTCAGACCTAGAATCTAACAGGAAATGTATGGGTTTTTTGATAGGTTATTTTTACCATCCTATAGAAAGTAACTGAAGATTATTGGCCAAACATGCAGGAGCGGTTCTTGATGAATAGAGGCAGGCGCAAGGAAAACTGAGCCACAGCCTTTCTGCCCCCACCCCACCTACAGGCAGCTGGGTCACTGGTATGTCTGGCGCACGGCAGAGACACCTCAGGACTGGTCTGAATTGTAATAGTTTGCAAGAACATTTTGGTAGTTGGGATCCCCAGGGCATCCTAGTCACATTCCCTCCCACTCCAGCACCACACAACCTCTTCAGTGGCTGGACTGGGGAGGGATGGAATGGAAGCAGCTAGACCAGCCCTGTGCCCGGGATTCCTCTGACTACCCTACGAAAGACTGCAGAGACCCAGCAACTGAACTGGCCCTGATCGCTGTAAATCCAGATGAGGGAAAGCTAATTGCTAGATCAGCCTGGGCTGGGAAGAGCTAAGGAGTTAATTCCCCTTGAACTGCAAGTGCAGAGGAGGAGCACAGGAAGGAAGCGCAAGGATAGGAAAAGAGAGAAGGAGAGAGGCCAGCAGAGTCAGGGGAAAGGGAGAGCTCTTCCCATTCTAACGATTGTGTTACAGTGGTAAATAAGATGGGCTGCGTGGAACTGAGAGACCATTGTGGTTGAAAGAACACAAATCAGATACACAGAGGTGGTTACAGAGCAGCTGGGTCAGAGCCATTTCTCTGAGAAGACCAGAGCGGAGGGCGATGCCTTCGCATACCCCTGGAGTGCAGCTCTACGGCTTTGCAAAGGAGGGGGTGAGGCTCTGTGGCCTGGATGTCCAGGAGATCAGACTAAGCGATCTAGCCCTTAACGTCTATGAGGGGATTTAGCATGGGCCAGGATCTGGCCTGATAGCCTTCCTATAGACTTCTACAGGAAGGAACTGATCCTCCATTAAATTCTCTGGGCAAAATCCAGGCCCCATGACAGCGAATGGGAATTTTGCTATTGACTTCCTTGGATCCAGGATTTCGCCCCATTAGGTTTATAGTGCACTTTTGCTAGACTTCTATTAATTCTGTAGAACACTATTGGTCATTTAAATGGATGGCATCTTTCCATGAGAGACCTCATCAGCCGGAGGAAGTATGAGAGGGTATTGCCTACAGAGCTTGAAATAAGCCGCAAAAGGAGGAGAGGCGAGTTGTGACAATTTTAAATGCCTGGGAAGAGGTACATCCTTGACCTGCTAATGATTGTTTTTATGTCCCCTGGCCCCCGCTTGGCTGGTTATAAAACTGTATTATTAAGGCTTTGTGTAAGTGGAGACGGTTTTCTTTCAAGTTCCTACAAAGAAAGGTTTTGCTGAACCAGCATACCCCATGTTGGAGAACGTGGCTCAAGGACACTTGGCATTTTACTTGCGACAGCATCACTCATCTCTACCCACCCAGAGCCCTTTGTGCTGGTCTGGGTATGCAGCGAACTGACACGCTGAGAGGTAGATACATTTAAAGTCGAAATCACCTGCCCAATTTTCATGATTATTATTTTTTCCCCCTATTTGAACTTTAAAAGGAAAATATTAAGCTGTCACTTTGCACAGGGCACACTCATAATGTCACCTTTATCAGGCAGTTTCCTTAAAAAAAAAAAAAAAAGATCTATCTTCAGGAGGGCTTCCAGCGCGTTCCTCAGCAATCCCATCACACGGTAACATCCTAAATATGTACTTTGCAGAAATCAGCTTGCCTGCTGTGCAATCAGTAATGTTTTCAGAAAACCTTAATGCCAAAGTCAGCACAAACATGCCAGTGCTGTGAGACGAAAAAATGCCTGACTCTCTCGTCCGATTTCACTTTTGTAGCAGTCTCAGTCCCTTTTCACATTGCTAACGAAATATGGCCAGGCAGTACCATTTGGGCTCAGCCAGCATGCTAAAAGCAGTGTAAATTATTGAAGAAGTGGGGACCTTAGACAGCTTCAGGGAAATGGTAATGAGATAAAGGCTTTTCGCTGCTAAGCCACCGGTTCAAAGCCAGCACAGGTCAGTAAGGGTCAAAAGTTACTGCTGTCTGGGGATTGCTCTGTGATGTATGTGGAATGAATTTTTGGGTCGCAGTCTAGCTCCAGAGAAGAGTTTTTGCCAGATAAATGCCACCTTGTTAGCAGTCTCCAGCAGAAAGGCCAACGGTTGAACGAGGCTCCAAGACTTAATGTGGCCCTCCACATCACGGTTGCTGCCTCCTGTCGGCGAATCTGTTCTCTGAGTGACTGATGCCTTGAGAGAGCTCCCGTTCAAGTGGAGAGACTCCCATAGACTTCAGTGGGAATTCAGCCCAAAGAGGATGTCGTATATAAAGCTGTCAACCCAATATGTTCATCCCAGGACATTTTTCAAGGGAGGCAGAGTTTATTTTTCTTCCCACCGGGTCTAGATACATGTGATTTTTTTTTTTTCCCCAGCCAAAGCCGCGTTCAGTAAGAGAGAGAGCTCATTTGGGCAAATGTCAACATCTTATTGTGTTTCTCTGTGTAGCTACTCTGTGCCTTCTGTCTTCCAGAGTTCATTGCTTCCATTATCTGATCCCGCTGGCTAAACAAGGGAACTACGCCATCGTGGCCAACGTGGAAAGCATGGATTATGACCCCCTGGTGGTGCGGCTAAATAAGGACATCAGTGCCATTGAGGAAGCGATGGGTGCGAGCCTCCAGCAGTACAAGTTCCAGTACATTTTTGAAGGTCAGGCGTTTGCCAATGAGTTCAGCTGATGTGCAGGGAGGAAGGTGGGGGCTCGGGATAGGCGCACCAGTCTGAAAGCTATCTGGAGCATGGATCTTGAGGAAAAATATTTTTTATCTCTCGGCCTGAGGATGAAAACATTCCTCTTTGGTTGAGGCAGACTGCAGAATGTCTGCCACCTGCTCACAGGTGATAAGGAGACCTGTGCAAGCATAGGGCAGATGCAAGCTCTGCTGCCTCCATGCCATTCCTTAGCGTATACCAGTAAAATGTGAGGAACGGGCCCAGATTGAATGGGAAAGATATCAGACTAAGTGCGTGCAGTAAGGATTTCCATCAGGAAAACCAGCTAGGAGTGTTTTTATATTACAAACATAGCTAAATTATGGAGCAGTCTCTGTCAGGACCTGATACAGTTCTGGTTCTAACATTAAATTGGGAGAATTTCAGCTGTTCTCCTTGTTCAAAGACGTTTCAGAATTGAAATCATGCTCCAGCGAATCTCATCTATGTTCTGTGACTTTAACATGCCGTTCTAAGGCCTGTGAGGCCATAATGTACATCATTTTATGCAACAGACTGTACAAGGTCAGAAAAAGTGGACCATGAATCACATCAAGTGCCTGATGTAATGTGCTGGACAGAAAAAGGGGAAGCAAAAACAGACCTTTATATTTCCGGGTCTCTCCAGATTCCATGCCGTTTGAATCTCCGACTGGAAATTTGGAAGATCCATAAAGTACCCCAAGTCCCATTTCTTCCCATTATTGACAGAAAATGTTTTATTCTGGACAGGACAGACATTTGAAACCGCCCCAGGCAAAGCACTAGAATAAATAAAATATAAATATAAAATGAAAGATGGTGCTAGACAAGACCTTCACTGGCAGGAACAGGTCTTCTGTATCTCTGCCCTTTCCGATTCGGTGTTAACACCATCCCATGGAAGACTGTGTGCATTGCATGGTCTATGAGAGAGAAATTCATCTCAGAGCAATGGACCCACACAAAGCCTGGTGAATTATTTCTGAGCCACTTTGCCCCTTTGGGTGACATTTACGCCTCTGCAGAGAGCCACCTCACAACTTGTGCATCTTTTACCCCGTATTTTGTTCATTTACAATAAATGTAAGCGATAAATAGGCCTTGCGGTGGTGGTTTGCTCAGTTGTCAATTCCTTCAATTCATGTTCAAGTGGCTTCATTACAGACCTTTTGTACTGGGGTGAATTTGGCCTTAAATCTCTGTTTGCCATGAGACTATCCGGGTGTTGGAATGACTCTGGCAAACTGCTTAAGTTAAGGACAGAGACCTCAGTGGAATTATCCTCTGACTACAACTCTGTAAATATAGCATCTTTTTGTTCCCTGTGCTTTTTCTCTGTAAATGGCATATGTGTCAACATTTAAAATCAAAACCAGATTTGCTTCCTAGCCACCAGCCCTGGAAGATCTGACTGATGCCTGGAGATCACACCATTCTTTGTCTACTCTGTGCATCAGGACCAACAGTGAGGTTTCTGCAAATAGAATTGATAAAGGAAGGCTTTCTCTTCTCCAGCTATGTTTGCTCTACTGGGCTGAGAGTGCATAAAAAACCAAAAATACCACCTTGGTTTTATTAGTAGATTAAGTTGCTAGGACTCAACAGCTATATGGAGGAGCAGAAATGGTCAGTGACAAGATGCCATAAACGCTTCTGGTGCTCTAGTTGAGAGGAGCGCAACAAAAATTATTCTAGCCCTGTCTACAAATCATCAGGCCCCATTTTAAGATCCTGAAATATCCTGGACTTTCACATGTAGTGGATACTTCTGCTTTTTCTTGGTGTGTCCAATTTTTTTATGAATCAAGAACCATTAGTGGGAAGTCCCCTTGAAAACACAGTGGGGCGCAGGAGTGATAAAGGCCATTTTCAGAAACTCCTTAATATGAGCTGCATCATCTATTTCAAATATTTATTTAATCGTAGGCACCTATTTAAATGTTTTGTGTGGCTGGTGACTACAAAGTAATCTCTTGCTAAACATTTTCTTCCTCTTTGCAATTCTTTGGTTTATCTTCTCTCGCCCCTCCCAGGCTTGGGCCATTTGATTTCCTGTATTCTCATCAATGGCGCCCAGTACTTCAAGCGCATCAGTGAATCTGGCATCAAGAAAATGTGTAGAAACATCTTCATCCTCCAGCAGAACCTGACCAACATCACCATGTCACGCGAGGCTGACCTGGACTTTGCAAGGTGGGTTCAAAACCGTGCTCCTTCTTTGTTAATGCTGTGATCTCCCTGAAGTTGCCTTCAGAGGTTAACCCAGCCATTGTGTAGGTGACTGATTAATGATGAGTGACCCACCAGAACTGTGAGAAACGCCATCCACTTCTCCCTCCACGGTACAGCAGAGAACATTCAGTAGAATAAAGGTGACTTTGAGCTTATCTTTCACCAAGTGAGTTACATTACAGTTGCTGCATACTATGGGCTTGCTGAAGGCTTATACCTGTACAGCCTCCTCAGAAATGTCTGGATAGGAGGCCAGCTGAGGACTCCAGCATGCTCTCTCCCTTTGCAGGGGGTCAGGGGAAAAATGCAACATCTTCTGTATATGTCACTTGTGCCTATTTCACTGCTTCACTTATTATTCTCCATGCTAACCTCTCGCTGCTGTGCTCAGAAGATAATTCTGTTAAAATCAGAACATCACCTCGATGCTGATAATGTTTCGGGCAGCTCTGCAGGTGCGTTTTGGCAGACGCACCTGCCCATCGCAAGCAGCTGTGAAAGAGACAGCTCATTGTTTTAACAAAAATATTTCCACTCTCCCAGCAAAGGTCACATAATGGGATTTAATAGAACACTGGTCCCTGTTTTCTCCCAGCAGGTGAAGAAGAATCTTGTATTCATTTGAAACTTAAGAGGGAATTTTAAGTAGCCAGACTGTCGTTGCCCACCTTGGAATTTGGCCATGATATGGGTTAATACCCTAATCCTGTTCAAATAGTTTGAGATCTTTCATGATAGAGATAAATATTCAGCATAAAATAAAAACCTGACTTCTGCAGTCAAGAGATTAATTAAAGCTCTGTGATAAACACACACGGCACAAATAAAAGCGAGACAGAAATTAAGTGACTTACCCGGGGCCACAGAATGGAGGTGGTGTCCAAGTTGGAGTTGAATCCTAAGATTTCCTGGCTCCCAGTCCTGTGCTGAACCCTACAGACCATGCCTCTCTAAAGAGCTGAAGTTTGGTTTTTCACACATTTTACAATGTACCTCCAGCATCCAGGTGCTGGGAATTCAAATAGCCATCTCACAAAAAGTAGGTGAAACTTTTGGAATAAACATGTGAATAAAAGCAAATTTACCAGACAAAGAATTGGACATGAGAACAAAACTGGCCTCTCAGCTCTAATGGCTCACTATTTTGGAAATAGGCAACTGGGTCCGTATGAAATATTCATAGGGAAGTGTTTGGGGCTAGAAATCTGAAAGCCTGCGTGGGTCCAAGGCAAAAATTTTGTCCAACACTTTGGGCTGGAACAGCTCACAAATAATGAAAAGTGGATTTTGTCATCAATTAGCCACTTCTCCCAGAAACTGGATTAACTCGAAAGTCTTGACTTGCTCAGATTAGGAAAACGAAGTTAGACTGAGTGCTTCGTTTATGTGGGCTCTCATTTGGGGCATGGAATCATTACTGCATTTGTCTGTTCCTAATAACATTGACATGGGGAAGTTATGAATGCTGAGGGGGGAGGGATCCATTACTAATTCTCTGAGGAATATAATCCCCAAATTCAGTCATCCTTTTACAATGACTTTTTCAGTTGAAATGTTAAATAAATTAGTCCAGGTTTTTGGCAGGCAGAAAAAGGCTTGAACATGTGTTAACGGTACCTGGCATCTGCAGAATGAAATGTTGACCAAGCAGGCACCAGTTGAAGTACAGTGGAGTTGTGTCTTTTTGTATGTCACTTAGAAAGGCTAGAGTGGGGCTGAACCCCATTTTCTTTGTGTGACTCTTACTACACCACGGTGCTGTCGCCCAAAAAGGGCCGTTTCCCTAATCAGCAGAGCTATGCATGAATTTTCTGTACAGCACAATCAGCTCTTTTGTGGTGCTACTGAAGCCATTCCTTCCTCAGTACAAGTAGAGCCCTGCGCAGACACAAATATGTGGATCTGCATCTGCAAGAAATGGTCCGCGGATATCCGCGTTGTATCTGCGGATGCGATATCCACGGATTTGCAGGGCTCTAACCCTGCACAGAAAAAATAGGTGGATCTGTATCCGATCTGCATTTGCAAGAAATGGTCTGTGGATATCCGCATTGTATCCGCGGATATCCACGGATTTGCAGGGCTCTAACCCTGCACAAATAAAAATAGGTGGATCTGTATCCGGTCTGCATTTGCAAGAAATGGTCTGTGGATATCCGCATTGTAGAATCATAGAACAATAGGGTTGGAAGGGACCTCATGAGGTCATCTAGTCCAACCCCCTGCTAAAAAGCAGGACCACTCCCACTAAATCACCTCAGCCAGGGTTTTGTCTAACCGGGCCTTAAAAATCTCCAAAGACGGAGATTCTACCACCTCCCTAGATAGCCCATTCCAATGCTTCACCACCTCCTAGTGAGAAAGTTTTTCCTAATATCCAACCTCGACCTGTATCTGTGGATATCTGCGGATTTGCAGGGCTCTAACCTTGCACAGATAAAAATAGGTGGATCTGTATCCAATCTGCATTTGCAAGAAATGGTCTGTGGATATCTGCATTGTATCCGCGGATATCGGCGCATTTGCAGGGCTCTAACCCTGCACAGATAAAAATAGGTAGATCTGTTTCCAATCTGCATTTGCAAGAAATGGTCTGTGGATATCTGCATTGTATCCACGGATATCGGCGCATTTGCAGGGCTCTAACCCTGCACAGATAAAAATAGGTAGATCTGTATCCGATCTGCATTTGCAAGAAATGGTCTGTGGATATCCACATTGTATCCACGGATATCGGCGCATTTGCAGGGCTCTAAGCACAAGCTCAGCTCAGGTGGCGGTATTGTTCTCCTGTCTTTTGGATCAGATTCTGTGATACAGAGTGCAGGAAGGTTGGTCCCTTTGAGTTTCTAATCACTTTAGAGCAGTTTTAACACCAGTGCTCCTCAGCCGTAGTGCGGGTGTTTCATGACCCCTCCACGTAGGCTGAGGGAGGAGGAACAATTTAATGCCCCAGCCCCGCAGCAAAGCTTCCAGGTATGTGACGGCAGCTGTTGATGCACACCCGGAAGCTTAGCTGTGCCTGGGGCCTTGCAAAGACGGGTAAATATCATTTTCTAAATAGCGGAACAGAGACGCTGAGAGGTTTCCATCACACACCTCGTCAGAATTAGAACCACCCCAGAATTACTGGTTCTCATCCCCCTCTGCCTCTGCTGTCAGAAAAAATGATCTGTGACTCTAAACTGTGACCGTGGATGCCTAAACCACATTTAATCCAATTTTTAAAACATTGCAATCACTCTATTTCCAGTCTCTTTTTGTAGACGCTGCCTTGAAGCAAAATAATCTATGGCTCATTCCTATCAGGTTTTTTTTTTTTTTAAATTTGTGACTAGTGCATATGTTCCATATTTAATATAGTACTGTGTAAATCGATTGGGATGGGAGAAGAGCTGAACTGTTTCTAATAGGGAAAAAACATCATTTGTATTCCAGTTTTCATGAGACTAGTAATGGTACAAGTTCTTTGTAATTCACATTCACGTTTGGATGGCTGATGCTTCCCCGGCTGGTCATTCAGTACTGGCATCCGCTCGCTTGCCCTGTTGTTATTTATCTGCCCATTAGAGTTTGAAGTCTGGAGTTAAATATACAGACAAATACTATTAAAAGTTAATATGCAGCTCTCTTCACATTATGTTTTAATTTTGGAACAAGACAGCTGGTGAGGCTGTAGATTTCTGTAAATTAACACATCCGAGCTCTGGTGTGTTGTGTTTTACAGGGTAGGCTGGTGCAATCTGAGAAAGAGCTGGGAAACCTAGTGTTTTCTGGCCGTTGGTCCTTTTTTTTCTTCTTTAATTCCATGTGGGTTTTCAGTGAGTTCTTAAAAGTACTGTTTACCTTACCTAGTCAGGGCTGCGCTCCCTATGGAAGTTTATTAGTTAAGCAATCTAAAACAGACCAAACCTCAGTAAGGATTGGGAAACCCTTCTTCTATGAAATCAGAGCCAGGCAGAAAATTCTCACTGAAACCACATAATACACACGTGGTTCTGGTGAGACTTTGCAATTTCAACCACATTTATTATAAGGTTCGTATGAGAGCCAGGTGAAATTGACTGGTTGGTGGGATTTTAATATGATGGGAGAAATGAGTTTTACTTGAAGATTTTGGGTTCTCCCTCTGTTCAAAGTTAAGTCAGGGAGGGGAAGAGGAATTCTACGCAAATAACACCATGGGGAATGTTGGCATGTCAGAGAGAGATCTGTCAGATATGATCTAAGTATACTTGGTCCTGTCTCATCAGCATAGGGGGATGGACTGGGAGGTCTCTTCCTGTCCTGCATTTCTTGAATCCTGTGATTTTGTGTTTCCCTACAAAAAGTGAAACTGCCAGCTTCCGTGCTGTTCTAAAAAGAATTGTATCCCTTCATGTACGAGGATGTGTAAATGACACAGGCACCTGACTGCTCTTTGTGCATTTCTCTATTTTTACACAAGAAGATACAAAGATTGGTTTTCGGACTTTCATCCTAATATTTTTAAGTATTTGGGCAAAGATTGCCTTTTGATTACATCTGTGTAGTGCCTAGCCTGTGTAGTGCCTGATCACTGATTGGGGCCTCTGGGTGCTGCCAAAATGCAAATAAATGAGTGGTGTTCTCCTAAAATATTTTTTTTAGAAAAGGTCGCACATGCTGCGAAATTTAGGTCTGGAGTTTTCTTTCAAAGGATCCAAAGTTCTGGAACTTTCAGATCCAGGATTTAGATTTGTGCCATGGTAGAAATCAGATCTGAATTCAGGTCTGGGGCAGGGGCGTAGCTAGACCGTTTTCTGGTTGGGCCTCAGATTCTCCAGGGTGGGCCTGGCCAGTCCTGCTTCTGGTCATGCGACCAGAAACTTCCTAATGACTCTCCAGTTGCATGGGAGGGGGAGAGGCAGGCCAGCCATGCAGCAGCTGCCTGGGGCTGGATGTGGAGCTGCGTGGCAGAGAGCAGCCCATCTGCCTGCAGCCCCACCAATCGCCGCCATGACCACCAGCTGCTGGCCAGTCTAAAGTGGCCACTGCAAGCTCACACCACTGCCGGATGCTACAGCCGCTGAGGGTGGGCATGTGCCCCTGGTCTGGAGTGCCCATGTCAGTGTATGAAAAGAAAGAGGCAGAAAACACACAGCTTTGCAGTGGAGGCATAGGGATTACAGTAAGTGTAGAGAACTCCGTGGGGTGGAAGAAGATATTAAGTTGGCCTCTGAAAATACAAGCCCATGTTAAAGGAGAGTAATTAGACTAATTGGGTAGGAGACAAACATGAGTAGGAAACCTCTTGTGGTGAATAGGGGGAACCTCTTCTATTGTGGGGCCTAATTAACAAGAGATGAAAGACAGTGGCTCCTTCAGATACTTGGAGATCCTGTTCCTGCTACTCAGGAAACTCTCTGGGCTCTTGAATTTAGAAGCATCTTTTAAGAAGTGCGGAGTGTACGTATCCATGGATGTCAAACCCAGAGTGTCCTAGCGAACACCCCATGAAAAGGTATCAGAAGAAGCGATTGGCGCTGCAGACATTGTTCATAGATTGGCCATGAGTAGGCCCTTGAAATGTAGATGATGTGCATGTAATCAGACTGCCCGCATGTGTACAAGGACCATCTTGAATTTCAGTCGTTCAGGAAGGATAATGACCTTTACTTCTTCACAGTGCAATGCAACTGCGGTTGCTGCTCCTGTCTTACGTCTCTGCAGGTGGCCATCCAGCTACTTGCCATTTACTCAGAGTGATGCTCCAACGTTACTTCTGGGGGAATTCTTTTCTACTGCAGCATGCCGAATTCTGGCCTTGTCCACACTACAAGAAAAAGTCGACCTATGGTAGGTCAACTTACCGCCACCGCATTAATTTCTGTGGTAGCTCATGTCCACACTCCCCTCTTTGGGGCAGTGGAGCACATCCTCACTAGGAGTGCTTCCATCGACCTAACAGAGGCAGCATGAAGAGCTGAGAAACTGGACTTTCAGCTTGCTGCCAGGAGCCTGGCTGGCCCAGAGGTTCCTTGGCAGGCTGCTCCCCATTACCCTCACCTCCCAGTTCACCGCAACAGAAGGGGGGTCCAGCTGCACAGGCATCTCACACAACCTCCCATCTGGGAGCAAGGTTTATCCACCCACCTCTCCAAGTGCCACCAGGAGTTTTGGGAAGGCAGTGAGTGATGGGATCACATCATTAGGCAGGTCTGGGACAACGAGCAGTGGCTGTAGAACTTACAAACGCACAAAGCCACCTTCGTGGAGCTGTGCAAATCTCTCAGGATGCTAGAACGAGAGCTGCTCTCGCGGTGGAGAAGTGCGTGGCAATGGCCAACTCTGGACTGCTACAGGTCAATCGCTAATCAGTTTGGAGTCAGGAAGTCCACCGTTGGCACTGTGGTATTGCAAGTGGGTGGGGCCATTAACAGCATTCTGCTACGGAGGACTGTGAGGTGTGAAATAGTGGATGGTTTTGCAGCGATGGGATTCCCTAACTGTGAGGGGCTTGGGGGGTGGAGCATGCATGAATTCAGGCTGCAATGTAATGAGTGACTTGAGCAGTTCCAGTTGCTCCTCCATGGCCTTTGATGGTACATTTGTGACTTGCTATCACTCACTCCCCCCCTCCCTCCCCTCCGTTTAGCAGTTTTTTTAATTTCCATTCACACTGTGTCTCCAGGCCCTTTTTTTCTTTTCTTTTTTTCTCATCTCCAAGGACTGGAAAAGTTCTTGAAACATCTCCTCTTTCCTTATCTCTAGTTACTTTCTTATTAGCCACCAGCGTTCAGCAGTTGTGTAGGGGATTCACCTCAAAGCAGCACTATAACAGAAGCATGACTGTCTGTAAAATTTACCTCTTCCCCACTGTCCCCTGGCAAGCGCACATCTGAACGATCACTCAGGGCATGGTGAGTTGTGCCCAGGAGAGGGGGTCCTCAAAGCCTTCAACCAGCTGTATAGTGCCACAGAGCAAAGGACATCAAGTAACCGAGCAGCATCAGCTCAAAAAAATAACTTACCAAAGCTTCTCTCTTCTGCATCATGTGTGTCAGAGTTGGAAGGCTGGGACTGGCTTGAACAATCCAAGGTCAAGAAGTCCTGTCTCCCCACATCATCAGATGACCTAATCCCCTACTGTGCATCCTTCTCCAACCCCCCTTGTCCACGACTTCTCCATTGGGATTGAGTCTGATGTCCGCTGTCTCCAGGCCCACAGAGGTATCCACGGGTCTCTTGGCAGTGGAGATGGGATCATCATCAAGGATGGCTTCCAGTTCCTTATAGAAGTGGCAGGTCTTTGACTCTGCACCAGAATGACAGTTTGACTTCTTGGCTTTTTGGTACCCCTGCTGCAGCTCCTTGATTTTCACACAGCACTACAGCATGTCCCGTTCATAGCCCTTCTATGAAATGCCACAAGAAATCTGGCCATAGGCATCAACGTTTCTTCAGCGGAGTGGAACTGGGACTGTGCAGTCTCCTTTCCCCAAATACTGATCAGATCCAGCCTCTGGTATGAACCAGGTGGGAGAGAATTTGGTGCACGGAGCCAACATGGTCAGCTGGGAAGACGTGATATGAGCTCTCCATGCTGATCAAGCAGGAAGTAGAATTTCAGAAATTTCCAGGACTTCAAAGGGGTGGGGCAGATGACTACAGAGCAGTGGACTTCAAACTTTGGCCAGAGTGGTCAATGGGCATTGTGGGACAGTTCCTGGAGGCCATTTACCCTGACAGAAACATGTGCAATGTCTGCACTAACGTTTTGTGGCTAAAAGTTTGGTGCAAAAAGCTCGATGCCTCTTGTCAAGATGGTTTTATTTTGTCGCAAAATCAGGGGAGTTGGGTCGTGTGGCCGACAAAAGTCTATAGCACAGACCAGCCCAAAGGAACGCAGTGTCTGACCCTTCATCCCCCTAACTACACCGACACATGCTTTGTGCCTCTTGTTGAGGTGGTTTCGTTAACGTCTGCGTAGCAGGAGAGTTACATCGGTGGGAGGAGCTTTTCAAAATGTACACTCTTTTATTGGCAGAATTGCGTAGTGTAGAGCAGGCCTCTGTCTGTCTCATTCGCTATGGCCAGTTAATTGTCCCCATTCATAGAACGGGTGTGATGGTTTTAAAGCACCTTTACATTTCACTAGCATTGAAAATAACAGTAACGGACTCCTCAGATGGGAAGATTCATGTGCCTTCTCACTTTATTCCTGTGTCGGGGTAGCAAAAGGGGGTTAGATTACAGTTCAGATCTCCTTTAGTTACCCGTAAGAAGAAGATGAAGAGAGACTCTCAGGGCAAATAAAACGATTATCAAGCAATCAGTAAAATATCAGGGCAGTCAGAACCAGGCATTTCCCAAAGCAGCCAGCCAGGTTTATGACTGGCATGCATGGTATTGGTACCAGTTATTTGTATCTTCACCTTCATGTGTTTAGGAAATGCTGGGCAATTATCGTGTCTTTTTTCTGTATTGTAGTTTAAACAAATTACCAAGATAATTGAAACTAGCCTGATTATATTGCATTATTTTGACACTTGAAAGATGCAGAGTTCTGTGGAATTTTTAATTTTGTGGTGCAGAATTCTCCCAGGAATAAACATACATGTTTCTAGTTGTATGTGTGTTACTCTGCCAGGAGTAAACATACAGGTAGATGTTGGTATATGTGTACTCCAGGGCAGGGGGTCCCAAACTTTTTTGCTGGCAACCCCTTTGAAAATATTTAAGGCTGTGACAACCCCCCCTCTCCAAAAATGACATCCCCCTTATTTATGTGCTGCTCCTGATGGCTTCAGATCTGGGTGTCTGGCCGGCAGCTACTGCTCTCACGACCCCCTTTCAGTGTCTTGTGCACATCTTTTGGGTCAGCCCCCAGTTTGTGAAACACTGCTCTAAGGAGTAAATTCCTTCCCCCGACTGACGCAGCCAGGGAGTGTCCTGCTGCAGTGGCTGGCTTAGAAATGGTGAGGACACACAGCTATCATGTAGGAAATCACTAATGTCCCAAGAAAATTAAATGCACGTTCCCAGAAGCAAATCAACCAATCCCTTTCCCCAGAGGCCATCAGACTGAGCAATATTTTCCTGCGGAGCTGCACTGCTATTCTCAAAACAAGCAAGGAGTCCTGTGGTATTTTAAAGACTAACAAATTTATTTATCGCATGAGCTTTCATGGGAGAAAATCCCACTTCGTCAGACACTTGAAAATGGGGAACATTGTTTTGTTGAACTAGACTAACACGGCTACCCCTTTGGAACTTGCTATTCTCAAGCCACTCATGCTATGTGGCTGCTTTTCACTCCTGCAGAGCATTCACCTTTCAAACAGGTCCCTGTTTTCATTTCTTTGGTTTGTTGTTAAAGATGGCAAAATTTGACTCTTTTGGTTTTAAAGCAAAAGCCTCAGCTGCTCTGGGCATGGTCTGGTTACTCAGTCCAGAGCGTGCGTTTTCTTTTAATCTTGCCTTGTTTCTAAATGTTGGAGGGGATAAATCGCATCTTCAGTGGCACAGAGACAGCGATGGTGGGATAGCCATGCGGGATGCGAGGCAGAAATAATAGTGTAACACCAATTGACTTCAGTGGGACTCAAGGTGGACCTTCTGTGTGGCTATTAAATCCTCCTTGCAATGCCATTTTCCCAGAGCCCCCTTTCTTCTGGGACGGTTTGGTTGAGAACTTGGAGCTGTTTTGTTTGGCTGAACAGGAAGCCAGAATCTCGTCTTCGTGCGGCCCTTAGACCACAAGGAATTAGCAGTAACATGCTGCCATCTACTGGAGGGAACTGAACAGCGAGAGCTCTTCAGAGGCTCCTCAGAAATCTCTACTGCTGAAACGTGATCCTCCCATGGCTGTGGAGGGTCGGTTTGGTTGCTAGTGCTACCCTGGGGCGAATATATTATTTATCTCTCTGTTTTTCTTCTCTTTTTCTTAATAAATATATAATTGAGCACATTTGATGCCTGTGATTCTAAGAGGCTGTGGAAATAGCTAGAGTTGGGTTCTGTGCAAGAAGCTGCTCTGCAAATTTCAACTCAGTATAATTCCGCAGATAAACTTTAATTCTGACCTGCACCCAGTGTACCTCAGTCTGAACCTGCCGCTCGAATCCCTCTCCTAGAGCCATTTTGCCAGTGCGTGTTCCAGGCCTGGATCTCTCCCGTGCAAAGACTCACTAGAGCTCTCCCAGCCTCCCATTTCACTAGTGACTGGAATGGGATGAAAACAGGATGTCAAGAGGGAAATATTACCATCATGGCTTCCAAGTCAGTGAGTATGTGTGTTGGGGACTTCAATCTAACAGCTCTTTTTGTGTAAAAAGGGAAGCTCCCCCAGGCTGGAAGTCCCCTATCTGGAGCCTGGGAAAGACTCTAAGGTCAGAAGGGACCAGTAGGATCATCTAATCTGACTTCCTGCACAATGCAGGCCACGAAACCCCCCCCCCCCCCCCCCGCCCCCCACACACACATACTCCTGCAATAAATCTCTAACCTGTGAGTGAGTTTTTAAAGCCCTCAAATCATGATTTAAAGACTTTAAGGTAGAGAGAATCCACCAGCCAATCTGCCCTGGGGGAAAATTCCCTCCCAACCCCAAATACAGCGATTAAGACTCACCAGTCAGACACCCAAGAAAGAATTCTCTGTAATAACTCAGAACCTCCTGCCCTCCTCCCCAAACCCCCGTCAATCACCCCATTGGCATATCCACCACCAGGAGCCAAAGATCAGTCAATTGCCAAACGAGGCCGTCCCATTAGATCATCCCCTCCATGAATTTATCAAGCTCAGTTTTGAAGCCAGCTAGATATTTTGGCCACCACTTCTCCTTTTAGATAGAAACCTGGGTCTAATTTCAAATCTAAACTTCCTGATGGCCAGTTTATATCCATTAGTTCTTGTGTCCACGTTAGGACTGAACTTAATTCCTCTCCCTCCCTGGTATTTATCTCTCTGACATATTTATACAGAGCAATCAGGTTTTTGTGGCAAGAGGTCAGGCTAGATCAGTGTTTCCCGACCAGTGTGCCTTAGCACACAGGTGTGCCCTCAGACCTGAGCAGGTGTGTCCTGGAATTTTTTGAAAAACTACTTGGTAAGATCTGATTGGTTCATGAATATTCATGAGCTCATCTGGAGACGGTGGTGTTGTGCTTCAAAATAATTAAAAGGTATCAAGGTGTGCCATGGCAGAGAAAAGGTTGAGAACAACTGGACTAGATGATCATATTGGTCCCTTCTGACTTTAGAGTCTGTGAATCTATATCTCCCCTCAGCCTTCTTTTGTTTAGGCTAAGACACACTGTTGCCGTATTTGTGAAGTCAGACCACCGATGTATATTTATGGAGCATTGCCCTAGGTTTTCCTAGCCTTGTTTTAATTAAAAAGTTGTTTTATTTTTCAATTAAGAACTTGGCTCCATATATATTTCCTTTTCCTGTTCGCTCCATATATATTTCTTTTTCCTTTTCTTTTTCTCTTGTTTTTCCCCCTGTTGTTTTCACTGAGCTCTGATCTCAGCACAGCTTTAATTAGCTTTAATTAGTGGTTTCACTGCATTAACCAAAAATCCCAACTGCAGAGGATTTAAAAACCACTCCTCCACTTGATTGCTTTTCTCATTTGTGCTGGGCGATCAAAGAATGGGCTTTCCCCTCACGTTTCTTTACTGGCCTTCTCACATGACACAGGTGCAGAGCGGGAACTATGGACAATTTTGTTTTCTGTGTCTGCATAAGAACACATTAGAATGCCCCATTGTGTCATATGGTCCAATTTTTCATGTCCAATGGTTACCGGCGCTTCACAGCAATGGATACAAACCAACACCTACCCCTCAGTGCACATAGCTAGCTATGCAAATTACAGCACAAAGCAAATCTGGACCCTGCTTCTCATCTTATGCCCTATGAAATGTGAAAGTCGATGAGCTATTTTTCCCTCAGTTAGTGGGACTGCAGCTGCTAGGCTTATTCATCGGCTGGATTAAAAATACCTAATTTTCTTGGGTTCCTTTAACTGTCAGGTAACACCTCCCGGAGAAGAGGAGAAATGTTAGTATCTGGCAAAAGGCACTCGTTCCTTGCTGCATTCAGAAAACTGCGTCAGAACCTCTCGCTATTTATTTGCATCCCCGTAGCACTTGGAGGGCACCTATCAAAGATCAGGCCACAATGTGGTAGACACGGCACAGCCACATAATAGAAAGCCAGTCCCTGCCCAGAAAGCTCACTTCTAAGTTATGACAAGATGTGACAGGTGGATAAGCTAAACATTCAAGGTGTTGGAGGACAGGATGAGAAAACAAGCAAGTCATTGCACCATAAATGCAGTAGTCTCAGCTCACCACCTGCTCACCCTCTGTTGGTTCATTTTAAAGGGGCTTGTCCTGCCTCAGGACTGAGGCTGTGTAGACACTACAGCTTAGCGCCGTAGAAGTTGTGTCGGTCAGGGGGGTAAACAAGCCACCCCCGAGTGAGGTAAGTTCACTGACCTCAGCGCTGGTGTGGACAGCACTTTGTCACTGGAAGAACTTCCCTTCACAACATAGGTACCATCTCTCCTAGGGGCTGGAGTAATTCAGTCAATTGGAGAGCTCTCTCTCGTCGGCCAACTAGCGTCTGCAGTAGCCTCGGCTCACAGTAAGCTCTGTGGTGCAGCCGTAGCCTCAGTCCTTGGCGAGTTTTGTTTCTGAGTTTGCCAAAGAGCAGAAGGAAAAAACGGTGAATCCAAACAATGTCTCCCCTGGGGCTGATTTTCCATGTCCGGAAAATTCAAAAACACTTTCGTGGAAATTTACCAGACGTTCTAAAGCAAACAATCTGACTCTTGGGGATCACATTTCTTAGGTTGGTCCTTACGCAATTGTTCTGTAATATGAGCTTGGAATGAAAGTGGTTTAGCCATGAGTGAACAATATCTTGTTCCTCCCTTGCCTCTCTTCTTTGTTGAGTGTCCTGATTTACAAGCCCCTTGAGCAACTCATTTTGTTGCCATTATTATTGTTTTCCTGTCTGTGTCCAGAGAGCCCAGGGCACTTCACCGACAAACAGAACATAAGTGGTTCCTGGTGCCACTTTTCCAAAGAACTTACACTGTAATGCCGCAGCCCAGCAAAGCACATAAGCATCTGCTTTGCTTTAAACAGGAGTAGTTCCGGTGAAACGAGTGAATTGCTAAAACTCATTGACATGGATGGGACTGTAGTGCTGGGTTGGGCCCTAACTGGGGCACAGTGAGCGGAGGCGTAGAGAAAGGAGAAGATAAGAACAAGACAGAGAGAACTAAGGCAAAGAGAGGAATGTGTCAGAAGAGTGGGAGGTTCTGGGACAAGCTGATAAAGAGCGATAAGACACTAGGATACAGTGGTAAGATCGAAGGGCTGTGAACGGACTTTGGAATAAAGTGCCTGACGTGAGTTAGACTGAAGCAAATCCATCAAGCATTTAAAAAACCAGGAGGATTCGTTTTGAATTGATTCTGAAGTGAAGTGGGGAGGCCAGGGGCGTTTTGGGGGGCACTTGTTATCATTTTAGTGTATGACTGAGCTACATAAGCAGGGTAACGAAGTATAATCTGCAGAGCTGGTATGCTTGGAGAAGAACGTTGCATGCAAAGCTATGAAGTAGCTGAGTAACGCAGAATGGAGAGGAGAAGAGCAGCCCTCAGTGATGGAAGGTCAGGTTAGGGACTGCTTAAAGAAGTTGGATATGCACAAGTCTATGGGGCCGGATGAACTGCATCTGAGGGTGCTGAGGGAGTTGGCTGAAGTGATTGCGGAGCCACTGGCCATTATCTTTGAGAACTTGTGGCAAATGGGGGACGTCCCAGAGGATTGAAAAAAGGCAAATATAGTACCTGTTTTCAAAAAAGGGAAAAAGGAGGCTCCGGGGAACTACAGACCTGTCAGCCTCACCTCAGTCCCTGGAAAAATCATGGATCAGGTCCTCAACGAATCCATCCTGAAACACTTGGACGAAAATAGAGTGATCAGGAACAGTCAGCATGGATTCACCAAGGGCAAATCGTGCCTGACCAACCTGATTGTCTTCTATGATGAGATGACTGGATTTGTGGTGCAGGAAGAGTCGTCAACATGATATACATCGTCTTTAGCAAGGCTTTTGATACAGTTTCCCACAGCATTCTCATCAGCAAGTTAAGGAAGTATGGGTTGGACACGCTGACCATAAGGTGGATAGAAAACAGGTTAGATTATCGGGCTCAGCGGGTAGGAATCAATGGCTCGATGTCTGGTTGGCAACCGGTAACGAGTGGAGTGCCCCAGGGGTTGGTCCTGGGGCGGGTTCTGTTTAACATTTTCATTAATGATCTCGATGATGGGATAGACTGCGTGCTTAGTAAGTTCGTGGATGACACCAATCTGGGGGGAATGGTAGACATGCTGGAGGGCAGGGACAGGATCCAGGGAGACTTAGACAAATTGGAACACTGGGCCGAAAGAAACCTCATGAGGTTCAGCAAGGACAAGTGCAAAGTCCTGCACTTAGGACGGAAAAATCCCATGCACTGCTACAGGCTGGGGACCGATCGGCTAAGTAGCAGCACTGTAGAAAAGGACCTGGGGGTTATGGTGGACGGGAAGATGAATATGAGCCAACAGTGTGCCCTTGTTGCCAAAAAGGCCAATGGCATATTAGGCTGCATCAGGAGGAGTATTGCCAGCAGATCGAGGGATGTGAGAATTCTCCTCCATTCGACACTGGTGAGACTGCATCTGGAATACTGTGTCCAGTTCTGGGCTCCCCACTACAGAAAGGATGTGGACAAATTAGAAAGAGTCCAGTGGAGGGCAACAAAAATGATTAGGGGGCTTGGGGCACGTGACTTACGAGGAGAGACTGAAGGAACTAGGCTTATTTAGTCTACAGAAGAGAAGACTGAGGGGAGATTTGATAGCAACCTTCAACTACTTGAAGGGGTGCTCCAAAGAAGAGGGAGGTAGGCTGTTCTCGAGGGTAACAGAGGACAGAACAAGGAGCAATGGTTTCAAATTACAGCTGGGGAGGTCGAGGTTGGATATTAGGAAAGACTTTCTCACTAGGAGGGTGGTGAAGCATTGGAATGGGTTACCTAGGGAGGTGGTGGAATCTCCATCTTTGGAGATATTTAAGGCCCGGTTAGACAAAACCCTGGCTGAGGTGATTTAGTGGGAGTGGTCCTGCTTTTAGCAGGGGGTTGAACTAGATGACCTTGTGAGGTCCCTTCCAGCCCTATGATTCTATGAAACTATGTTGTGATGCTGCCCTGCAGGAGTGGGGCTGGGCGGCATCTCACTGCTACCTGCCTGAGCGTGAGGAAGCCTGGTCTGTCCCTGGCATGGATCAGCTCCCTGCTTCCAGTGGCCACAAGCCGTCTCTGCTAGTCCAACAGAGGCCTGGCTCTCTCTCTGCAGGTTAGTGAACAGCCTGCTCCAGCCTCCAAACACCTTCCTGGAGTGCCCAGCTTCTGACCCATTGGACTCTCGCAATATTTGCAGCTTCATAGCTTCCGAAGAAACAGCACACCCAGCTTTCCGATTCCACCTGAGATAACCGCTCCACTTGCCACACAGCACAGAGAGGTGTTGATAGTGAAATGGAGTGGACATTTATTTAACAAAGCATAAAGAGGTGAGTGATGATAAACAGACAGGTCAAAGACAAAGAGGTACATATAAAATAAAATTATAACACGCATGCTACAGCTTAGCCTTAATTAACAGAATCCTTGTACTTTACAGCTAGGCTTGGAGCGAGGTTCCTTTCAGGAGACAAATATGATATTCGTTTGCCTCCTCAGTGACGGGTTCAGCATATCGGCATGCTTCCGAGTTATACCAGAACAATCCATCCTCTACGTTCATAAACAGGACACTCCCTCCCACTGGTTGTTTATTCGCATAGATTTCTTCTCCTGTGGATTTTGCTCTTTCTCAGCTGGCTCAGTATGCCAACAAGGCATATATTGAGTCATGCAATACCCAAAGGGCCATCCAGGGAGATGCGTGTCTGCTACTTCCTGCCCAAAGGAAACATTTCTGAGGGATGTCACCTCCTGGTGACCTGCCTTAATTCCAAGACCTGACAAACACATTTTTTATTATCGATCCATAACTCCTTCAATACTGTCTGTACATACATTTCTCAATGATACGATGACCACTGAGCAGCAGACTCTCAGGAGAGACCTCATTTGCCACCTTTCGGTGAACTGTTGTGTATATATCAGACCCAGGGGATCCCTATAAAATCCCATTTGGCACCATGATGTCCCTGAGTCATGCACGCCTGGTGACACCCGGTGAATGGAAAGTCAATAAATTTACAGCTGAGTTAAAGGCAGTACCTTTCTGACCCAAGTTCATGATTAACCCCTGGGACTGACTGCTGCCGGATAGTAATGAGACCACAAGCTTAGCAGGTTGAAAAACAAAAGGAGATGTTCTATAAATAGCAGAAAGTTACAACGATGGAATGAGACAAGGGGGGGTTCGTCCAGTAAAAGATATTACCCCATCCACCTTACCTATCTCATATCCCGAGAGCAACCCAGCTACAACACAGCAAAGGATAGAATATGACCCTAGCTGTCTGGGCTTTAGGAAGTACTTCCCCCATGGGCGATTTAATCCATAATTGTCCTCTGTGGGATTTTATATCTTCTCCCGAAGCAGCCGGTCCTGGCCACTGCTGGAGACAGGATACTATATTAGCTAGACTTGTGGGGTGATCTGGTCTGACAATGGTAGTACATAACGCACTATATGTAATCGTAAAGTATATTGTTCAGATACATCTATCCATAAACCAAGGATTCATGTTGAAAGATCAATCTAGCGTCTGAATGCTGCCACACCTTCTCTGTCTGTAGCCTTGCTGAAGTTTTCCTGTTAACTCAAAGGTTTTATTTAGATTAGCCATGTCAGCTTTTCCTGGAGGCACTTTTAATCTTTGCGCTATGACCTTTACAGAGATAAGTTTTTGCGGCCTTATTAATGATTTTTACTGCCTTAATATGGGCGTTTGGTTGCTCCAAGTAAATAGTTGAATTCCATTTTCCTAAACTGGAGATGGCCTAAAGAAAAGGGAGGGTGGCTTAATTGACTTTCCTTACCTGGCACTTGGTATGTGTGTTGTGGGGGGAGAGAATCAATGGGATTAACTTTTCAACAGGCAGAAAACCTGCTTGCACTCTCTCAGAGACAGAGGCTAAAGGAAGGTGCTGAATTTACGGTTATCATTTTGGTGCGGCTTTTTGGTTTAGACTCTGTGCTGAAGCACTTTTATTGACGACTTTAACAGCTTCATGATCTATCCTCCTAGAAATCAAATTACAAACAAGTTCTTCATTTAGCTCTGAGGTGGTCAGCTTTTCTTGATACCTGTTTTTAAAAATCGTTTGGAATGCTGGTGAAAAATACCGAGCAATTACTTTGTTCCTGACTCCTTCATTTGTATCTGGAAGTGTGTGTGTGTGTGTCTGGTTCGGTCACTTTTTCTGTCACGCTGCATTGTGAATGCTAATTAAAGGGCAAGAATTATTTTCTTTTTAGAACGTTTGTTTCTTAATTGCTATGTTTAATGGCTTTTGAGGAGCCAAGTAGCAAAACACACCTAGCGTTTGTTTCCTTGTATGACTGAGGCTACTTTCAGACTAGGGGTTGACCGTAGCGCTGGATCAGAGAGATCATTCTGTTTAGCTAAGGGCAGCTGTACACTACGCTTAAGTCAATCTAACTTACATTACTCAGGGGTGTAAAAAAGCCACCTCCCTCAGCAACCTAAGCGCTGTACTATCAGGAGATGCTCTCCTGCCGAAAAAGCTACCACCTCTCGTGGAGGTGGAATAATTATGCCGACGGAAGATCACTCTCCGGTCGGTACATGACATCTTCACCAGACACACTACAGCGGGGCAGGGTAGCATTTGTAGCACTGACCACCCTAAGTCTGTAGTGTGTAGAAGAGTGGAGAGCCGCTTCCTCATGTGGGTCAGGTTCTGAGGATGCACACCCTGCAGTGAGCGTGCACAGGTCCTCCTTTTCACCCGGGGAGTAATAGTGACAAGTGCAAATCAGTTTCTTCATGGAATTTTACATGCCCTCTTTTGATAATGGAGTCCCAGATAATACGGGCGTCCAGAGCAGGAACGTCAGATTATTGTTTGATCAGTCAGAAAGTTTTCTGTTTGATGGGGACTCACTGGTGGAGCTGAGTTAGCCTCCTGGCCTTTCAATCCCTCCCTCCAAAAGTCCTGCGGTTGTGGTGTTGCTTGTTTTACGACCCTGGCTTCAATGCCAGGCTGCAGTTTCCAGGGTCAGCCTTTGGCCTCATTTGGGCCAGCTTTTAATGCTGTTATGGAACTGAAGGGTTGCCTCTGTGCCAACCGACTCATTTTGGTACCCCTTCTCTCACTCCCTTCCCAGGCCTGCCTGCCTTCTTCTCCCACACCCGTTGATCACTCCCCTGAAACAAAAGCAGAAAGGCCTTTATCGTGACTCTCCAGCACATAGTAGTAGTATGTGAATATGCGTGCCGTGCTGCGTCAGGAATTGTCCTGCCCTGCACTGCAGCTCTTCCGCTATGGCTGCTTGGAGCACAGAATAAAAATGCTTCGTGTTCCAGAGCACGTGTCACAGGTGAGGCAACACGGCGACACGCTAAATGTATCATCGGCTTCTCCGACTCTTGCCTGGCTCTTGGCACGGCACAGCATTCCCCGAAGGAACAGAACGGTTGGGATGTGCCTGAGTCTCCGTCAGGCTGTAGTCAAGCAGTGCATGTCTCACCTGGACCGTTGGTATCTCCAGGGCCAATAACACGGATGTAATAACCCTGCAGGGGGCCGCAGTAGGCTAGATCCTGAAGGCTGGCTTTTCCATTCATAAAAGCCCAATGAACCACTTCCTTCCAGAAAGATGGTTTTAAGACTTTCTTTTTGAACTCTTCCCCAGGAGAGCCCATCCCACCCCCCAGCTTTTGAGCTTCCACGGGTCCCTGGTGGCTAAATGGCCTAATGAGAAGTTCTTTTCAAAGCGGAGGAAAGCTGGTTGATGTTGAAACATGTCTCGCATCTCTGAGGCACTGACAAGCCTGATTTGGGTGATGACAAAGAGGAACTGTCATAGGTGATGGCAGTGAAACAGCATCTAATAGCGCGAGGTACACCAGGGAAGATTTTGTTTATTTGGTTCCAGCTCTGGGTAAGGTCCAGAGAGAAAATGGGGAGGGTCTGGACCTTTCTGAGACCACAAGAGTGTGGTAGACTTTCAGGCAGAAACTCAAGAGTAGAGTTCTGTTTTTACTGTGGCATCAAAAGCAAATCAGATGCCCAGCCCGGTTCAGTACTGTTCAGGTCATGGCAGGATGAGCTGGGAGGAAAATACAAGCAGCCAGTCTAACAGCCAGTCCTTTCTTTGATCGCCTGCTGCAGGTAACTGGTGACGGTGTCACTGTTTTCTGTGCTCAACGGGACACTATGAAATGAAAACTGAACCTTTAAATGTTTCGCTGTTGACTGAGCAGAGGGCCAATTTCTGAAGAATTGAGTTCAGGATCAAGCGTACCTTTTCCCTGGCCCTGTGATTTCCCATCTTGCCAGTATCTGCTAGTCAGTGACAGCCTGAAATACACAAAAGCTTTTATTATCTTAAGTGAGTTTAATGCTGGTGAAAGGGGCTGATTGAAAGCTGGTGACCAGCATCCTCTGTTTATAAATAAAATGGGTACAATGTGTCTCAACCTGACCCAGCCAGACCACCTGCCTTCTGCAAATCTATCTACCATCCTGCTAAAGGATACTGAAATAATCTCAGGGCTTCTGCAGCATCATGCCACATCCTTCACAAGACAGGACAAATAATTAGCATGGCCCCAAGGTGTCCTGAAGTGCTACTCAGCCCCTGTGGGTGACCACAGAAAGTGGGTCCATCCTGCTCAGCTACTCAACTATTCATCCAGTAGGGAAGGAAGTAGGAATCTTCTGAACCTCCCATTTCCAAGGGACCAAGAGTAAATTTCACACACTGAGTAGTGTCAATAAGGAAAGCAGAGGTACCACCCATTTTCTCAGCTAAAGGAAGTGCACATTTCTCCTGTATTCCCTTCCCACCATATGGGCAGCTCTCCCTAGAATTACCTGGGGATGACCATCACTTCTTGTCGCTTGGACTTACAGAGCTACTATAAAGGGACTCTCCCTCGCTTTACACGCTGCTGCAGTCACTGCAGACTCTTCCTTTTCCTGCGAGGGGGAAGCTTGATGATCTCAACTCTAGAAGCAAACAGCGTGGCCAAAAGGAGACATATAATACTTATGCCTGAAAACGTCCCTCTGGGGAAGCGTAAGGGCAGAAGAATCAGAGAGCTGGTAGCAAAGGTTGGCGTGTTGTAGAGAAGCGTGAGGGAGGAACTGTTAGCATGGGACCTGCATGTTCGTGTCAAGCCATAGAGAGATTGTCTCTGAGGTTTCAGTAGCCCGGTGGGAGGACAGTGATGTGTTTTTGTAACCGTGGATGTGACAGCACCACCTAAGACAGAGCCCTATAAAGGGCAGTACAATATATATTTTTAAGCTTTCAAGGTGATTGCTGGCCAGGGAGAATGGGGGCAGGGGCAATGTATTTTTTTAAAAACTAAGTTCTTTGTTACTGATGGGAACTCCAGAGGGCCAGCAAATATCAATCACGCAGAATCTGTCGAACTGGCTCTTTGTCTGGATTGATTTTACTCACCATTTACCTTCCAGCACGCAGAGGTGCCTGCTGTCAGAGGGAGGGGTCTGCCTAGGAGTGGAGAGGGTGGGGCGGTTGCTGGAAACAAGAGGACCCTTTAAGCTCAGATGGGGTTGCTAGTTTGGTGAGTGGGGAGAATAAACATTTCACCCCCCTGGAGAAATGTCTGATTAGGAAGAGAGTCTGAAGAAATATGGAGATGGGGAACCGACAAGAAAATCTCCAGCTCCCCGGTTCCATTTCCGTAAGAGCCTGGGTAACGTAACAGAGGCAGCCTTGACGCCAGATGCTGATCTCACACCAGAGTAGCACCACTGATTTAAATGGAGCTGCCCCTGAATTACACTCAGAATCAGACCCCAGAACTCCAGCAAGGGAATGAGCTTCCGGGGTCATCCCACTTTGAATGGGAGAAAGCACAAACTCCCCTCAAAGCTCTTTTCAATTGTGGGTCCATCTCCCATATCTGGGCACTCAGCTGATCTACTTAGACCCATAAATTATCTATTTTACCTATTGATCTGAGCCTCCACGCAGCATTTAGGAAACTTCTTTACATGCCCAGAGTTGAAGATGTTGCCACTTGAATTCTTCCTATGCTCACTTGAGCCTGCCAAGAAATTCCACCTAACGATCAGCAAACAAAGGTGTTAGGCAGGTTTTTGAAAAGAAAAATTGACATAAGATGAAAAAAATCACAAAGGAGGAAAAAAAATCTCAGTGCGTGAAGAACTGCTATCCCAGTCATTTGTCTGCAGCTGATTCAAAAGTAAATATTGGATTGTCAGCCCGAAGTATAAATCAATTGCTTTGTTCCAGTCTGCAAATGAAAACAATTAGAAAAAATATCCTCCTTTCACTGCAGGCTGCTGCTGCGTTCAAACCCCCCTAGATAAGAGTGAATGTACTCAAGTCTGTTAGTAGTGGATTGGTTTACCCTGTCAGTCAGATCTCATTAGAAACTGCAATTCTTCATGCCCAGTAATCTGCTAGAATGTGACAGATATTTGTGCTGCGTAATATGTTTGAGGGTCACCACTCATCACTTTTCTATGCTATTAAATCACATATTTCACAGATGTCTCTCCCTTAATTAAATTAGGAGAAGATGAACTCTTTACCTGCCAACGTGGCGTGATTATGGCAGCAGAAATAAGAAGGTATGGGGGCGGCAGACGTAGAGAGGTGTGAAGTACTGACGTTAACCCCGGTAGGAGGGATAGGTTGAGTGATCGCTGGTTCTAGGCTGGTTAGGAGGGATGGGTTTTGAGCGACAGTGTTGGAGCAAAGAGCGTTTGCTCCAGGGAACATCTGGTGTGGCAGTTGCAGACGGCCAGGTTCAGCCAGCAGTGGGGAGAAAAAGGGGAGCTAAGCAGAACAGAGAGAATGGCTGCTACTAATGGGAGGGTGGAGTCATCTTCCATGGTGCACTGTCACCTCGTGTGAGAGCAAAGCGCCGAGAGTCATGGGTTCTATTCCCAGACCTGCTATGGACTCACTGAGTGATCTTGGGCGGGGCTTTCAAACTCTCTGTCTCTTTTTCAATCTGTAAAACAAGGGTAATAGAACTGTAATAAATTAACACGTAGCCACCAAGGTCTTCAGATCCTGTCACTATGTTGCCCAAGAAGGCTATTTAGACCTTTGATAGCCTCCAGGATGGTACTCAGGTCCTCTTGCTCCGTAACCTCAGGCCCTACCATGTCCAGTCATTGGGATAGCGCAAGGGACAAACCACTGAGCAATTCTGAGTCCATCTAACAGGGAACAGCTGTGTGTGTAGGGGCAGATGAGTTCACGGTAGTATTTTCCTACTTGACACGTGTGATCTGTAGACTGTAAATCCCATGTATTATAGTCATGATTAGATCTTTCCTGCAGCCAAAGCCACATCTGAGTTCTCTGAAGAAAGATCAAAGACCTTTACTTAGTATTTTGAATGCTGCAAGTTTTAATTCTCAGGAAACATTCACCCTGCTTTTGGATGGTGAGGTGTAATTCTGAGGAATTTAGAGTTGCTAAGGACTTGTCTATACTGAAAATGCTGCGTCAAGCCCCGCGGATCGACACAACAGGATCAATAGAGCAGCCAGCATAGACCTGCTCAATCGATCCCGGAAGTGCTCTCCCTTCGACGCAGTAACTCCACCCCTCCATGTGCAGTAACGCTGCATCGACAGGAGAGCGTTGCCGGTCGACACAGGCAAGTGAAGACAGCGCGGTAACTGAGTGGATGGGAGATACGCATTCTGCGGCACGTAGATTGCATATCTCCCATCCACTTAGCCCTGCAGTGTAGACTAGGCCTATGTATGTGCTTTAATAAAAAGTGGCACACCCTGGTTTTGTTGGTTGAAGTAGGAACCGGGAAACAGCTCAGTGGATTGGCTGATCCCTATAGTATTGGCTCCGGGGTGCAATACAGCACCAACCCAGTGGGAAATGCAGACCAGCAAATCCTGTCTCTCCAATGTGGATCCTCTGGGGAAGCAAACGTGTACAATTCTGACAGGATTCAGGAAACACGGAGTTAAGGAGGTGAATTATTGATTCAACACAAGTATTAACATATTTAGCAGATGGAGGTTGTCTGAGAACATTTTTCAGAGTGGCATCTGCAACATGCCTGAGTGGCAGTCCTGAACTTTCACACATCAGATGTAGAATTTCAACACAGAAACTCAGATGTGGCAATTAAATTGGTCCATAATGATCCTGTGCTCTGTGCCAAGAAAAAAGTGTGAACTCAGGTGGCGATTTAAAACCTTCAGTCTTGGATCTTAAGAACGGTTTAACAATAATTATGTCAAAATGGCTGTGTTGTAACTTACACATATGATGATGATATATATGAATGGTATATTCTTTTCAGGAAGTGATCTCCACCCTGTAATATCTTATTGATATGTTGGTGTTTGCTGCAAAGCTTGCCTAGAATTATTTTTTTATTTTAGATTTGAAATCAAATATATCAGGGATAGAGAACTCAAATGAGATCTCACTGCACCCAAGGGCATTATAACCGAAGCTAATGTAAGTCCCTTGACTGTGTACTTTTTTTCATTACGGGCTGCCATGGAAAACAGCTCCCTATTTACTGAAGAATGTAAAAGATACCCTTGGTGGTACAATATGGTGCCATGTGATTCTATGCTGCTTGTTCACATCCAGGGCAGGTTGGCAGTAGACTATGTTTTTACCATCTCCTCTTGGTTTAGTGGCTTATCTGAATGTGGTTAGCAAATCAAAATCCACTTCTTAGTGGTCAAGCAACCCACATCACAAAAGCCACCAGCAAAATTGGCACTGTATCTCAGCGAGGAGGCGAAGGATTGAGTCCACTATGGAGTGTGGCTTTTATCCTGAGGGTTTTTTCCATGAGGTCACATCTGAGACATTGAACAGAGAGCAAACTGGGTACTTTGCATTGGATTTTATCTGTTCTTTTTCTAAACAGAAGAATTCAGTCTGGCCACTTTTGCTCTTTGCCACAGTTTCCTCATCTGTAAAATGGGAATAATAATACGTATCTCTCTGTGGAGTTCAGAGGCCTTATTATTATTTAAAGTTAGCACTTCGGGGTCATCAGGTGGCAACAGTAGTATCAGGGCGGTGTATTATAGGATCACTGCAGTTTTTATGCAATCTGGGGTTTCGGGGGTAGCAGGGAAGGCACAGCAGACTGCAATCTTTGCATAAAAGCAATGGATGAAGGGATATATCCCCTAGATATTCCATCAACAAGAGAGGCAAATCCTGAATATTTCCTGGAACCATATTGTAGAGATTAGAGATGGAAAAGACCTATCTGGTGCATCACGCAGCGTATCCAGAAGAGGCCACTATTGCATACGCACACCTGGTTGATGGTGTTTTCCTCTGACACTGGTGAATCTTCATCCCTTGATGACAAGGGAAGGTTCAGAAGGGGCAGTTTCAGGGGCTGGTAACATCCTTTTTTTGGAATCAGGAGAACCGTTTGGTTTCTGGACACATGGAACATGAAGCCACTCTGTGTCTTTTGCTATTGCTTCAACTGGAAATATGATTGGGAAATTGTTTGGGGTTTTTTTTGAAATAAGTAACATGCTTCTCAAGCTCTCAGTTACGGATAGACCCACATCCTCCTCTGTTCTTCTGAGGCAGCATCGTACTATACACAAAACTTACCAGAGAGAGAGAAAAGTCCACGGTTTTAATCACGGCAGCACCTTAAGTGCCTCCAGTCCATCCCACCATTCACCTGTCCCTGGGTAGACGGTCAGAGCGCTCAATCCCTTTCCCTGCTGTGGTAATGGTGCTTCGCCCATGGGCCAGTCCATGGTATTTATGGGTTCTCTATTGGAGTCTTGACTCTGATAGGCCTATGTCCCACGTCCAGCATGCAGGAACTTTCCAACAGCCCCCAGACTTTTCAGGGCACACATGCTGTGATGACAAAGACCCCGATGTCCTCAAAGGACATGGCATCACCTTGCGTTATGCAACAGCTTTGCCTTTGAAGCCTGGAGTCTAAACGTTGGTGCTGCCGTGGGAGTTGGCACATGCTCACATTCTGATTTTGATTCCGTACTGTGCATAGAAGTCCCATGACCAGTATGCAAGCCAAGAGAATTCATGAGTGAAATCAGAACATACATTTGTCCTTTTCCAAAATTACGAATTTAGGCACTGAATTTCACATGGTTCTTAAACCAGCAGCTCCTGGTCGCTGCCAAAGCAGGGTGTTGGACTAGATTGATCCAGTATCCGAGACCGCCTTTCCCAGGTTGTCGCATTTTCTTTTGGCTGTAAATGAATGATATGATCCCGTAAGGTGTGCCCTTCACCTGCCAATAATGTTAACGTCTCTTTCTATTAAACGCTTGCAAACGTGCCTTACTACACCTCCCCTTCATTTCAGCGTCAGGCTTTTTTGTGTGGTTTTGAACCAGCTGATTCTAAATATGGCAGGGTTTTGGCCGCAGTGATTGACGTTCCCAATGGGGTAGCTAAAATTGGTTTTATTTATTTATTTATTTTGCTGACTGGAGCAGTTTTTGCTGCGCTTTGCTTCGAACTGCTGACTCTCTTCTTCAGGGCTGAATTCATTTCCAAGTCTCCCCTCATTTACGCAGGAGGCAGGGAGGAAAAATCGCTTAATATTCTTTATAAACCAGTGTACAGTTTAGGTCATTTTTTTACTTTATGCAGTGAAAATGCAAATGTGTGCGGCTTATTTGCAAAGGCAGGCATTAATAACTGATATTTAAACAGGCCAGATTAGCACTTTTACTCGTATGTTTAAAAGATTCTTTCCCAATCTTTTGCACATGCAGAATCAATTTGAATACAATATGTAAATTGAATTTAATTTTTTTATATAAAGTTGCACTTATCTACTTGAACCAGTAAATTTACTATTTAATATGTACTTTCCAGCTCACTTGGTTATAATTTCATTGCTCTTTATCTGTATAAATTTAATTAGCCTTGATATCATCAGTATATTATAGAACTAATTAAAGATTTAGATAAATGCTGAGGGTGCGTATTTAATACCCTCTAAAGTTCACTTTGGAGAGTGGGTATTTCTGGCCTTAGCCTCATTTTGCCACTCAGTGTGAAGCGAGTAAGAGTGCTCCAGACATTGTTTAGGAAAAATGATTTAACGGGTGTTAGTGGTCTTTTGATGACTCAATATGGATTAAGAGGTTTAGTTTTAGACGTCTTTTTTAAAAAGTCTGGGCCAAAATCTCTTGCCTCCCGGTTAGAGTCCTGTTTTCTAGAGTCTGTTGTACAGATCTCGGTGTCGGGACATCAATGCTTGTCTATCCTCATCCGTGCCGCTACTTTTTTTCTTTAAGCAAGTCAATTAAACTCTCTGTGTCTCAGTTCCCCTCTCTGTAAAAAGAAATCACACCATCCCTACCTCACAGGGTTGTAAGCTTTAATAAATAAAGTGTGATGCGCTGGATAAATGTATCAAGGGGACGAGATGATGAAATCGCCTCTGACAGCATACGGCCCAGCCACGACTGCTTTTAACAAATCTCTCCAGTGGCCAGAGATGAACCACTGGATGAGGAGGGATCTGAGTTACTACAGAGATTGTTTCCCAGTTGTCCGGGTGGTGGGTCTTGCCCACATGCTCAAAGTTTAGCTGATCACCATATTTGGGGTCAGAAAGGAATTTGGCCTGAGAGCAGATTAGCAGAGACCTTGGGAGGTTTTCACTGTCATCCCTGGCATGGCTCACTCACCATTGAAGTCAATGATGGATTCTCTGTAACTTGAGGTCTTTAACTCAAAATGTGAGGACTTCAGTAACTCCGCCAGAAGTTATGGGCCTATTACAAGACTAGGTACAGGAGCAGGGCCGGGTTATCAAAGCGGCTTAAGCCCCTGGCCCCATCCAGAAAGGGGGCCCCAGGCTCCAGCCCCTGAAATCCCTATGTTAATCCGGAGATCCCTGCCTTGCTGGGAGGAGTGAGGCGGGGCCCTGGAGCCAGAGGGAGGGGTTATGTACTCCGCACCGCCCCAACCCGGATGCTCCGCCCCTGGAGGTGGGCAGGCCAGAGCCTGGCACCACCTGCACTCCGGGCCCAGCCCAGCGCGCAGCTCCCCAGGAGTATGGGGTTGCCATGCTATGTACCAGCCGCCACCTTCCCAACCTCTGGCAGACAGGCCGGAGTGGGGCCAGGCGGGAGTGCCCTCAAGCCCCAGGGCACTCCTCAGTGATGTGAGGGGTGGGGGGCCCAGGGTGGGGCCCCTGCGATGGGGTGGGGGGCCCCATGGTGAGGGGCAGCCCAGGGCCCCCGGGCCAGTTAATCCAGCCCTGTATAGGAGATCAGGCTGGAGGATCATGACGGTCCCTTCCGGCCCTAGAGTCCTCCTCGCACAATGGGGCCCCAGTTCATGACCGGGGCCCACAAGGGCTATGCTAATACAGATACATAATAATAACAACTCTGTGAGCGTAAGTTAGAGTCAGTCTCAGCGGGGTCTTCTCTGACAAGGGCCCACAACTTTGCAATGGAAAGTTTAAACACAGATTTGCCAAAGTAAAAAAACTATTTCTGTGCTTGTTAAATCGAGATGGTTAAATGCAGCATCTTTCTTCTGCACAGTAAAGTTTCAAAGCTGTACTAAGTCAGCGTTCAGTTGTGAACTTTTGAAAGAACAACTGTAATGTTTTACTCGGAGTCATGAACATTTGAGAGTTTATTAACATCCATACCCAGATGTTCATAACTTTTGAGGTTTTACTGTATATGGGTGTCACTTCCCTAACATCTCAGGAAGCCTTCTGTGACTCTGAGGAGTAGAAATACCAATTAGTCTTTTCCTTTGTGCACCCTGCCTTCGAAGAGACGAAAGGGTCATGCCCTTTTGGGCCCAAAGTTTCTGAACTCTCTGCTATGTCGTAAAATTCATATGGTAGGATTTGGGGTAAGAGGACAAACATTATGCTTTGATCTTTAAGGCACAGGGCAAAGGAAGCCAAAAAGCAGAAAAGACGGTTGTGTTTTCAAAAGGGTGATTTCAGAACAAAACGTCCAAATCCCCAGTATTCAACGCCCTGTACAGTGTAACAGTTCTGAGCACATGTATTAGGGAAAAAAAACAGAAACCACCCACACTCTTGTGGAAAAAATGACCATCTTTTGTGCTCTCTGTTTTGGAGGAAAGAAAATTAAAAAAGGCTTCTCACATAAGCAAAATCTCTGAAAAGCTCCTTCGCTAGCTATTAATACTACTCTCCATTGAAATGTGAATATTAAGCTATCACCCATGGCCTGCATGCAGAAATGTTTTTTTCAGAGGATGGTCAGGTGAATTCAAAATTCAGTCCTGATTTCCTTAAGAATGATTTGCTCTTTCCTGGTGTGATGTTTTAGAATAAGGAATATCACTTTTATCATTCATATTTTTATACATGCCAATTCTGTGACAATCCAAGGCAATTATGTATGGATTCAGCAGGTACAAATTCAGCTCTGGGTCCTTGCTTAACCCACAATGAGAAACTGTTCTTCCCATTATTTCCTCCCCCCCTCCCCCTTATTGTAGGGAGTCATTTATACAGCACCCAAAATACACTAGGTGCTGTACAAAGTAAGTAATATGACCTATCTTGAAGAACTAACTAGCTAAATTTAGACATGAAACCACAAGTGAGAACAACAGACAATAGGTGGGCGAGATGAAGAAAGTGAAAGGCTGCAGTAATATGTAACTCCATGTTGGTACATTCAGACCTTGGTGGTGCCATTAAGTTGTATATTCAGCGAGTGTGGAAGTGAATGAGTTAGAGCATATGTTTATACCTGTCCTTTAACTACTGATGTTAAAGTACAATGGTGGTACAGGAAGAAATGAATATATATTGGCCATGAATGAATTTAGACTGGAAATTAGAAGAAGGGTTCTAGCTGTCTGAGGAGGAAACTTTTGGAACAGCCTCACAGTAGAAATAGAGGGGACAAACTACCTAACTAGTTTTAAGATAGAGCTTGAAAAGCTAATGAATGTGATAAGATGCAGCTGCCTGGGATAACAGGGGACTGGACTGTATGACCCAGGAGGGCCCTTCCTGTCTTGTGTTCCTAAGCTTATTTCTTGTTGGCAATATGGAAGAAGAGGATTTGGAGGAATGATCTGAATGGGGAGAAGAGGCTGATGGGTTGACAAATGGGGATCAGGTGGATATTCTGTCTGGAGAGAGCACAAGAGATGGGGCCGGGAGAGGAAATGTAACAGAGGATAAAGACAGGTATCATTAGTGGCCGGGGAGAGACAGGATCTCAAACGCAGGCGGCAGCAGCTTGATGCAGGGCCCTGAATGCAAAGACAAGACTTTTGAACTTGAAACACTGGGGAAAGGGGACCCCATGGACTTCAGTATTTATCAGACATCCCCTCTCCTTAAAAAGACAACTGTGATTTTTGCATTGTTTCCAATAATGGGTGTTTTAAAGCAAGAAGGAGCCTACAAGGGTGAGTTCTAGTCCTCCTTTCCCTTTGAACCTTTATGATGGCATAGCAGAAATGAGAAACTGATCACTTACGACATCATCAAGTCCATTCTGCCAGCTGTGCAGGATCATCTCCCTACACTGTGTTCTCTAAATGCTGTGTCCAGCCATGGCTTTAAATGCATCAAAGTGATAGGCTGCTCTCGTTACTCCTGAGTATCCTTCTCAAATTTTGTTAATTCAGGGGTGGACAAAATTGGCTCATAGCTAGGTGCCAGTAATTTTATTTTTGGTTGCCAGAGGGCACTCCTCCATTACGTTTCTGCAGTGGTGATAGGCGACAGGCTACTAAAACTGGTCACCATGGCAACCAGAAATATAAATTTGCCAAGGCCTGTATTAGTTCACCTTAGTCCTAGGTGCACTCTCTTGGGCTGGTTTTGACAATAATAACCCAAATAATAGTTCTTCATCTCAAAGGAATCCAGAGAGCGTTGCGACCATACAACGGGTCACTTCACACATCACTGACACGCAGTGGTGTGATAAGGGAGGGACCAGGGGACATGCCCCCAGGCACTGGCCTAAGTAGGGGCATCACCGGCCAGGCCCTCCTCGAAGGAGCTGCCCCAGCTGTCTGGTGACCGCACTGACCCCAGCTCAGACCGGCCAGCAGTCAACGGCTCCCGCTGGCTGGGGAGCAATCATCTTCTCGGCTCCTCCGAGCCAGTGCTTAGTGCAAGGAGGGATGGAAATGGGGAAGAGCGAGAAATGGGCCCACAGACCCCCACCAGTCTGTGGGTTCTGCCGCCATTGCTGATGGAGGATCACAAAAGAAAGTATTAGCCCCGGGCAGCAGAGACGCACGGTCTGCCACTGCTGACTCGCAGCCTCTTGTCAGGTGAAAGACAGACAGCAACCCTGCAACAGGGAGCATAAGACAATGTTGCAATTCAGGAAAGGAAATGAAGAACCTAAATCCAATGCCTTCCTGAAGTACAAAAGAATAAAGTATATAAACAGCTTCACTTATGGGATTAATGAAGCAAATGTCCAAGAAGTGAAATGGTGTGTTACAGGAAATAAAACTTGAAAGGAAGAAATAACGGAGAATTTATAATATAATGCTGTTTTGCACTCCTGTCGCGCCTCTGAAAATCAAAGCATGTTTTAGTGCCTAGCGCAGTGGGTCCAGGTCTGTGAAGAGCGAGGAGGCACTACCGTTCTCCGAATAACACAGAATAACAAATGACAATATGTTACTGTGTAAGTGGATGTATTGACACAAAAGCGCCTGGGCTCTTGCTCATGGTCGGTTCCTTTCCTTGTTTTACAGGCAATACTATGAGATGCTCTACAACACGCCGGACGAGTTCTTGAACTTAGTAGTGGATCAAGGAGTGAAGTACACGGAGCTGGAGTACATCTACGCCTTGAGCTTGTTGCACCGGAGCCAGACGGGCGTCGGGGACCAGACAGCCCAGAACATGAGACTGCAGCGCCTGAAAGAGATCATCTGCGAGCAGGCTGCCATCAAGCAGGCCACCAAAGACAAGAAAATCACCACAGTGTAATCCGTGGCATCGCTGTCCAGAATCAGAGCGGCACGGGCCACTGCACCTGCTGTGCGAGCTATGATAACCGATGATAAAACATGTGTTCCGGGCGGTGTTGTATTGTACTAAGAGCGAGGGGCATAGTCTGATGTTTGGGTTTGGGTTTTTGACACTTAATCATGACAATAATCCCTGCTGTATTATCCTGAGAGTGTTTGCTTTGATATCCCGGCAGCAAGAAGAAGCTTACAAAGTCAACCCCCAAGATAAAGTTTGGATTGGGGTGGGGTTGGGGGCACAGAAGTGCAAATAAATATTGGGCTGTCTCTGTTGAAGTACGGCTGCTTTGCCTTGAGTTCTAGAGGGGGTAGCCAGCTGTGGGGCGACAGCGGAGTGAGGGGGGGATTCACCTTTTGTTAGTCTGACACCATAGATGGTGCTTCAGCTGCTGCTAATGGAAGCACCAGCACGACCGTCAAGGGCCACTCTAGAGCTAATTTATGAAACCTTGATGGTCTTGAGGTTGTCCCAGGGTTTTGCAGCAAGAGACGTTGATTTGAGTTCTATCGACTCCATTCCTCTTCTTTAAAACGTAGGTGCACTGATTTTCTTTTTTGCTGTTTCCATTGCAAAGAGAACTAGTTGCAAGTTCACAACTGGTGGAACTTGATTTTCACTTTGGAAGCTGTAGAGCCTGTTCTTGCGTCATTAGAGGCCACACACTGGGTCATTAATTTCAATTTCTACTGTTCCTCTGCCTCAGAGCCATGAATCATCAGCTTCCAAAGATCAGCCTGTTCCAGATAACGGTGGAAGTAGGAGGAAATTGCAGACTCAACTCTTTAATAAGCAGGGAAACTTCTTCAGAGATTTAACTCTCCTTTTCAGAAATATCATCTGAGTCATTCACCAGCTTGAAAGATGCATCTTGCTCCATCTCAGGGGTGCTGAAGCAAACATGCAGGCTTACGCAATGCAATGGTAATGGGTATGGAAGGTAGGAACAGGTAGATTGAGTGCCCACCAGTCTGACATGGGTTTCTGGGACACCGTGGCAATCTGTTGCACCCATCACTTCCATCTTTGCTTGCACCATTCACTACTCTCACCCTCACTGGAAAAGGATCCTTATTCATCATGGCTGATGGATTTATTCAGTCTTAAATGCAAAGGGCACATTGCATTCATATTTTTGAGAAGGAAATTGCCAACCAAGGTTTGGTGTCCTTTCCTGAGCTGTGTTCTCCTTGTCCTGCAAAACTGCTTGTGCGACTGCCAAATTAAAGGATGTTTTAAGAATCCTTAAAGATTGTCTTGTGCAGGTTTATTTTGTATTATTTTGTTGCTATTAATGCTAGTATTTATTTTGTTCTTGCTCCCATCATCTAGGGGTTGTCCAGCACTTCACAATTAGGTTAGTTAAAGTTTGTGTGGAAAGTATTCCTGCCCTTGTACGGATGGGAAAAATGGGGGACACAGAGAGGTGATGTGCCCAAGATCACTCAGTAAAACAAAACCAGATGTAGACACCATGGGTGCGTCTACACTTGTAAATTAAGTCGACTTAAGCTTGCTTAAGTCGACTTAATTTACTCTGCATCTACACTACATTTTCCTTAAGTCGACTTAAGGAAAATTAAGTCGACTTTACTAAACCTAGTTTAAAGTCGACTTTAGGCTTAAGTCGACTTTCTAAAGTCGACTTAAGCCAGTGTAGACCTGGAGTAGCCCTAAGTTGACTTAGAGTCGACTTAGGGCTCTCCAGGACTTCCCCACTGCCCTCCCTGCCGGGGGGGATGGCACAGGGGGAGCCTGGCATGCCCCCCACAGGGCAGGGCAGAGCCCTGCCCCTATACCCTGCCAGGGTCCCTGTCCCCCTTTGCCCCATTGTACCCAGGTACAATGGGGCAAAGGCTGAGCCCCCTGGCAATTGGCAAGGAGTGCCCCCCCCGCCACCGTGGACCTCTCCCAGGTCCCCCTAGCCCCTAGAAGTCGACCTAGGTGTCCAGTGTGGACGCTCTAGGTCGACTTTGTAAGTTCCCCCCCAAGTCGACTTAATTGTATAGTGTGGACATGCTAAGTCGACTTAACTAAAGTCGACCTAAATTAACAAGTGTAGACATAGCCCATGAGCCCTTTTCTCACCACTAGATAACAGCATCTTTCTAATTTCTTAATAGCCCTAGTATTCTGCTAGAGAAATTCAACGTAAACTGCTTCAGACAATGAGTCCGGGATGTTCCCCAGCAGATACGTTCCGATTTTGAGAGGGATGATGAAAAACCTTTATCAAAGCCACCAATTTTCCAGCTGTCCCTTGCTAGTTTATTTTAATGACCTTTACACCCCAGCTGGAGAAGACATTTTTTGTGTGATACAAGTTGTGTCCACAGTCAACAAATAACAGGAACCTCTGATATGAGTTCACTTGTCTGAACCCTCATAGAGATTGTAAGCCCGCCACTGCGATAACTGTTAATTGGTTTCAGGAGCCGGTAGAGTTGCTAATAATTTAGGTTGCCCAGAGCTTTAAATTATAAGACCCTGTTTTCAGTTGCCTATAACATGGGCAGACTTTAACTATACACACTAAAAAATTTTATCCCAGGTGTCTGCCTCAGGCTGAATTATATTTGAAAGTTCAGCACAAAAAAGAAAAGTTTCCAAGAAAACGATTAGGAAAAAATACACGGTTTGACCCCCTTACATGAATTCTTACAACTGTTGAGTTGAAAAGGTTTCTAGTGCCGCTAGCCTATAAAGCAATGCTTGAAATTTCAAATGGGGCCGCCCTAGGGTCGGGGATGTGCGGTTTTGTGCCCTGAGAAAAGAATGGATGATCTCAAGGTTAGCACAATTAAATGCTACATGGGAGAATTGGATTCTACCACTTTCTTTACCACAGAGTTACCACGTGTAATTCACCCCAAGAAAATTCACCTAAATATGCCCAAGTTGTAAATTTCCAAAAACCTCCAGTTCTGCATACTCAGCAGAGACTTTAGGGATTAGATATTCAGTGCACCGGATGAATGAGGTTCTTGAGATGAAGGAGGTTTGTGGAGTGAAGGAGGCTCTTGTAGGATTTCCTCCTCATTTGGGGCAGAAATTGAAAGATGGATAGTAAATGAGAAAGGGAATCGTAGGAAGAAAAAGGTGAGCTCAAGATGAATGCAATCAAATACCACCCTGAAGAATCAGATTCTTTGCCTGCCTCTGCCACAGAGTTCCTACGGGATGCTGGGCAAGTCGCGCATTTTTCATAGGTGGCCCTAATTCTATGTGCCCCATTCTTTGGGTGCCTAAAATAAGACAACGGGGGACAGATTTGCAGAATTGCTTAGCGTCGATTGGAGCTTTGCTTTAAGCAGACAAAGTGATCTCGGTGCTAAATATTCTGAAACAATCGGGCCCTAGATCAGGGGCGTAGCCAGACCTGATTTTCAGGCCGGGCCTGTGAGTCACCTGGGTGGGCCCAGGCCACCTCCTGCTTCTGGCCATGTGACAGGAAACAGAATGTTCGGAAGCTGCAGACGGTTCTGTTGCTAGGTAGTTTCACTTGCTACCTAGCAACCGGAGTGTGGAGCAGCCGGTTGCTGCCTGAACATGGGGCTTCTGCCCACGTGGCTGGAAGCAGGATGCTCACGCATGCAGGCAAAAGCTCCCGAGATGCGAGCAGAGCACCTGCAATTTTGGCCTACGTTCAAAGAAAGCGAGCCGGGCCCCAGCCAGGCCCACCCATAGCAACGTCCCTGCCCTAGATGTCTACATTGGCCAACCACAAGAAATGGAGACTTCGGCCAATTTGGACCTTCCCGTCTCTTAGCCTCAGTTCCCCTCTGTAAAGCAGTAACAATACAGTAATCGGAACCACACCTAATCTCGCAGGGGGACCAGGAAAATAAATTCATTAGTGTTTGTGAAGGACTCAAATTCTTAATGACCACACCATAGAGAAGCCCCAGAGGAAATTAATAAATCTGTATTTAGAACAGGGTTTGAATGGTGTGCAATAAATTAGGCCTATGGCTACGCATTGATTGAGGGGAGAAAAGAAAAGAAATAGTGAATAATTATATGCTCTCGGAGGCAGGGTTCCTGTAGAAAAAAAATCAGTTCATTAAAAACTATCATAATGAATACGCACCAGCCAGGCTAAAAGAAGCCACCGGCCACCTTAATTTTGGCGTTGCCTCAACATTGGCAGCTTGAATTTGCAACCTAAACGTTCTTTCAAAGTCAATTTTCTGAACGTGATTATTTATCTAGGGTGAAATTCACTCCTGTGCCCGAGGGGTCAATGAAAGGATCGGTTTCCCCCACAGGACTCAAAGTATGCTGGACAAATATGTGGACACAGTCTGCCTCTGAAGAGTTTAATGGTGTTCACTGAGATAAATCTAGGCTCTTTCACCCAGCATACCCTGATAAAATATGGGATGCTATCAATCAGTTTCGGTATTTACATAGTCCTCATCACTGCAGTATCATAGCATCTTACAATAACTGATGGATTTTATCCCAAAACATCCCTGGGAGGTTGTTAGGTTTCCCTTTTACAGATGGGGAACTAATCCAGGGAAGATTGTTACTTCTCCAAGGTCACACAAAAAGTCTGGAGCTAAATTGGGAATTGAACCCCTGAGTCATAGTCCAGCACTCAATCTGCTAGATCTACCCCCTAACTGAGTAAATTCTCTGTCGACAGATTTGGCTTCAGTCAACCTCTGACAAATTCTCGTAGCCCTTTGAGAGAGGAAAAGATCCTTCCTTACTTACATTTCTTTAGCCTGAGGCTTCTTTAAACATGTCTGCATGTAATTCCTTCTCCCTGAAGGAGAGCTCCTTAACTCATCCTTGCTTTGACAACGTAACAGAATTAGAGGAGAGCATTCATGGTTAAACTCCTGGGGTGTGCACAAAAAGCGATTATTCATCGTTCACAGAGGGAGCGTGCTGGCTAAGGACTCCTTCAGCCGTGTACCGCTGAGTCTCAGACCCTTTGATGTACAAAGGTGATGTGTGGGAAGCTTTGAACTTGAAAATGGAGGCTGCTGTAAGCATATTTCAGGCCATATTTTTTGTGCTTGAGTCATGATTTATTTCATCCTTTAAAAACTGTTTAATAATCTGAAATGCCACCTCATCTTTCCAAGTCCAGCATTGATCGTAGACTTGCGCCCACATTTTCCATTCACTGGTGTTTGGCAGATTGCATGATATCAGGGATATTCTAACTGTGAGACTCTCTTTTTCTTCCTACATAAGTTACTTGAAAGAGTCTCTTCAGAGATTCTCTGCACCGCTGCATCGTCCCTCATGTCACCATGCGCTATAACATACAATTATAGCTCCTGCCCCTCTTCCTGTGCAGCAATCTGAGACATCAATGAAACTGCTGAATCATATGGAAGAAGAGCACAGCTTCAAGAATGCAAAGAGAGAAAAACGTAGGGTTGTTTCACAGAAGCATTGAAATGCAGGACTGGAAGAAATCTGAGAAACGCCCCTTGAGCTGGAGCAGTGTATGAACGGTGCTAAGGTAGGTACCATGGACGATCTAATAATGCCATGTGTTTCTCTAGCCTCTTTCATCTGAGACTCTCGCAGCTCGGCGGTATGACTGTTAATCTTGCCATAAAATCCTCCTATTTTACAGCAGTCAAACTGAGGCGCTCCACAGTCCAGGCTTTCTTTCTGCATCATAAGAAGAGACTATCAGAAATGAAGCATCTGATGAAGTGGGATTTTCTCCCATGAAAGCTCATGCGATAAATAAATCTATTAGTCTTTAAAAGTGCCACAGGACTCTGTTGTTTTTCTACAACAGACTAACACAGCTCCCCTTTGGAATTCAACATCCATTAGCTTTAACATAGCTTTAGTTAATACCTTGAGCAGCCGCCAAAGTGGGATTTTCTCCCACGAAAGCTCATGTGACAAAGAAATTGGTTAGTCTTTAAAAGTGCCACAGGACTCCTCGTTTGTTTGGCTGACCTAGACTAACACGGCTCCCCCTTAGGAGAAGACAGGAAACTGGAAGCAGAAGGGGCTTCAGGGAAGGAGTCTGCAGCTACTCCCTGGGAAAAGGGAGAATTGCAGAGGCGAGCTGCCTAAAGATACGCCCTGGGAGGAGGGAGTGAAGAGACTGGCAAATGCTGAGGAGTGGGGAAGACCAGGAGCTATGGAAAGGGCTCAAAGAAAGGCAGGGAACCGACTGTGGCTGCCGTACCGAAGGTCCCCGAGCCGGGACCTGGACTAGAGGGTAGCACTGTGTAGTGGTGAAGCAGGAGAGTGCTGGAGAGATGCACCCTTCCCATTCCGTCTTTTCCTGTCCCTCACGGCTGAACATCTCTCTAATTCGCTGCCTCCGGCTTACAGCGCCTCCTGTAGCAGCCGAATTAGCTGATTGGGCCCCCCTGGCTCTATCATTTCACACTTTTCAGAAGTCCTAAGCACCCAGGGCTCTCACTGGCTTTGAGAAGACTACTCCCTCAGCGTCCACGCAGTAACAGCCCCGCTGCGAGTCCAGTCTCGTGCGTGTTTCTCCGCCAACGCCTCCAGAGCACCCGCGTTTCCAACCCAACAAAGGGGCAGCAGCACCCCGGGCAGGCGGCGTTGACTGGGTCATTTTAACATCAGTTCTCCAGCTAACGTGGAATAAGTTTGCAATTTCATTTAGTGGAGGATTCTCCATGTTGCCAAAACTTCCGTTCCAATGTATACGCTGGGTGCCGGTGCCTGGAAAAGTCAGCAGGTCGAACATCTCCTGGAAACAGCCCTTCCAGGTGTGGGCGACAGAGGCAGACCAGTGGGGGGGGGGGGGACTTCTTTCTGCCAGACCTGTTCTCTAGATGAAGGAAGAATTTTAATGCTCTCATTCTCTTTTTATGAGCCCACAAATAAAAGCCATCTCCACTCTATGTGGCGCCGCCGAATATTTGCCTTCAGGGACCTCCATTCCCTGCCATGATACCAAAGAAATATCAATTTATGGCCAGGACCTGGAGTTTAATTCATTATGCAACATGGCATGCTGTCAGCACGGCCAGTATGCAGAGTGCAATCATATCCATACACGGGTCTGTGGCGCTTAGAGGCAAGAAAATATTCCTCCAGCCTGCAGTGTGAAATATTTTCACCCGGCTATAAAAGTTCATGGGAGTTTCACAATTCCCTTTCTACAGCCTCGTAATTTTGAATGGATCTTAATTAGCATATTATTTCAAAGCGCAGTGCCAGACACAGTATCGTAAGAGGCGGCTGACGGCAAATAACTCACACTCTTTCCAGCGTCATGTTTTAATTGGCAGCCCTCCCCCAAGACTCTCCCTTGATTAAGTTTGAAATAAACCATCCTGTGTCATAACAATGATTTAAAAAAATAATGCCATGTGGTGTGGCTTTCCCAGTCTCATGTGTTCCCATATATTTGATGGATACAGGAACGGAGGAAAAACACTTTTTGGAAAGGCGTTGCTCCACTGAAAATCCTACCGTATGCTTTTATCGGTTGCTATTTTATTTTTACAGTGCAGGGCGTAACTGCAATGGGGTTAATGGGGCAGCTAACCAAGAATAAGGTGAGCCTAGCCAAGAGGAAATTAGAATACAAGGTTTTTCTTTTTTAAATCTGATGCCAAACAATTTTTGTATCGTTGGGTTCTTCTTGGTCATTTACCATTTTATGTACAAGGACACCAAGTCACAGCTGCTCTCTGTGGTCACACAGCACGTCAGCTTCAGATCTGAGCCCAAATTGGGGAGGAGAAATGGTAATTCTGCACACCACCGCCCATCCATTTCGATAGACATAACCCCTCCCACATGGCGGAGTTTGCACTTGTTTCCGTAACTAATGCAGCACATCTAAGTAGGCAAGTGACCCAAGAACTCAACAAGGTTTTTTCTGCATTAATCTTCAGGCATGCCCCAGTTCAGGAGAGCACTCACTGTCTTCAGTGGGACTTAAGCACTTCCTTAACAGTGAATCTACACTTAAAATTCTTCAGCTGCAATGCTTCAGGGAGGGGGAGGAATTCTCCCACCAGCATAGGTAATCCACCTCTCTGAGAGGCAGTAGCTAGGTTGACGGAAAAATTCACCCATCAACCTAGCACTGTCTGCGTGGGCACTTGTATCAGCGTTACTAGGGAATGCAGATTTTTCACACTCCTGCCAATGTAATTAAACTAGTCTAATTTTTCTAGTGAAGCCAGGCCTGTACTTTTCTGAACTGGGGCCTGAGTTTGCTGCTGGTTCTAACTCCGCAGAGCAAGGGCTGTCTAGGAATTAAGATTCCTGAATCCTGAACTCTTTTTCTGCCACCAGGTGATTTAGGGGGAAAGCACTTTTCCACCTCTGTGCCTCAGTTTCCCGAACTGTAAAATGGTCACAATACGTTTCTTAGAATCATAGGGCTGAGGGGACCTCATGAGGTCATCTAGTCCAACCCCCTGCTTAAAGCAGGACCACTCCCACTAAATCATCCCAGCCAGGGGTTTGTCTAACCGTCCAAAGATGGAGATTCCACCACCTCCCTAGGTAACCCATTCCAATGCGTCACCACCCTCCTAGTGAGAAAGTTTTTTCTAATATCCAACCTCCCCAGCTGAAACTTGAAACCATTGCTCCTTGTTCTGTCCTCTGTTACCCTCGAGAACAGCCTAGCTCCCTCCTCTTTGGAGCACCCCTTCAAGTAGTTGAAGGTTGCTATCAAATCTCCCCTCAGTCTTCTCTTCTGTAGACTAAATAAGCCTAGTTCCTTCAGTCTCTCCTCATAAGTCATGTGCCCCAGCCCCCTAATCATTTTTGTTGCCCTCCCCTGGACTCTTTCTAATTTGTCCACATCCTTTCTGTAGTGGGGAGCCCAAAACTGGACACAGTATTCCAGATGTGGCCTGACCAGTGTCGAATAGAGGGGAATTATCACATCCCTCGATCTGCTGGCAATACTCCTACTGATGCAGCCTAATATGCCATTGGCCTTTTTGGTAACAAGGGCACACTGTTGGCTCATATTCATCTTCCCGTCCACCATAACCCCCAGGTCCTTTTCTACAGCGCTGCTACTTAGCCGATCGGTCCCCAGCCTGTAGCAGTTCTTGGGATTTTTCCATCCTAAGTGCAGGACTTTGCACTTGTCCTAGTTGAACCTCATGAGGTTTCTTTTGGCCCAGTGCTCCAATTTGTGTAGGTCTCCCTGAATCCTGTCCCTGTGCACACATAGCTCCCACTGACACAACTAACGGCTGATGTAGGTGTCTAGATCTATTGTTCTGTAATAGCGGGTTGATATTGTGATCTATACGTAAGGTTGTCTAACACTTTCCATTATAAAACCATTTTCAGGTGCTTAGAACTTTGCCAAGCTTCATCCATTCAGGCTGAAATTTCCTGTATGGGGTGTCTGCCTCAGACTGACTGTTTTTGGGACCACTTGGGGAAAAGCAGTTTGGCTGTTTATCAGTAGAGGTGAGGGGAAATAAGCTTTGCTCATGTTAAAAAATTCCTACAACTGTTTCATTGAGAAGTTCCAGTGCCTTCCTTGGAAGAAGGGCCTTGAAATGTGTTGCTCCTGTGCTTTTTGCTGTTCCCATGAACATCCATCTAAATGTAGTCACCTAAAAGCTTCAGAAAAGATGGTAGTTTGCACATGCTCAGTAGTGACTTAGGTTTTTCTCTACAGCAGGAGGTAAGAACGGCCATATAAGTTAGCCCCATAGTCCATCTGGCCCAATATCCTGTCTCCAACAGTGGCCAGTAGTAGAAATTGAGGGGGCGTGTGCAGAACAGGGCAGTTGCCGTGCTCCACCTCTGTCTTCCCCACCTGGCTTCTACCAGCCAGAGATTTACGGTTGCCCTAGCATGGTGTTACATCCGTGACCATCTTGGCAAATAGCCATTGATGGATCTACCCATTAACTTACCTAATTCTTTTTTGAACCCAGTTATATTTTGCTCATCACAATATCCAATGGCAAGGAGTGCCACAGATTAATTGTGCCTTGCGTGAAAAATGACTTCCTCTTATTTAGCTTAAAGCAGCTGCCTATTCATTTCATTGGGTGACCCTGGGCTTTTTGTATTGTGGGAAAGGGTAAGCAACACATCTCTTTATTCACTTTTTCCAACCCATTCCAGATTTTATAGACCTCTATCATATTTCCCCTTAACAGTCTCTTTTCTAAGCTGATCAGCTGTCATCATTTTAGTCTCTCCTAGTTTGGAAGCTATTCCATATTCTTGATCAATTTTGTTGCCTGGCTCTGAACCTTTTACAGTACTACGCTATCCTTTTTGAGATGGACACAGTTATCAAGGTGTGGAGGCACCATGGATTTATAGACTGGCATTATGCTATGTCTGTCTTATTTTCTATCCCTTTCCTAATGGCTCCGAGCGTTTTCTTCACCTTTTGAATTGCCACTGTGCACTGACCGGAAGTTTTCAGAGATGTATCCATTGTGATTCCATGATCTCTTTCTTGAGTGGGAACAGCTCATTTCCCTACAATTGCTCTTCCCAGCTGCCGGGGGCTCACTATGGTACTCAGCACAGGAACGGAGATAAAAGGGACACTGTCTTCGTATGCTGCCAGCACCCAGGAGAAAAAGAAAACTGCCAGACTGGAATGAAGGAGCAGGCAAAGAAAACCTTTGGAAAGACAATGTCTCCTCGGTCCTCTGCTGTCAGATAGCTGTGAAACCGACTGCAACGTGTTCCAAAGAGGTGGCCATGTTAGTCTAGGTCAGCAAAACAAAAGAAGGGTCTGGTGTCACTTTAAAGATTAACAAATTTATCTTTCGTGGGCAAAGTCCCACTTCGTCAGATGCCAGACTGGAGAAAACTTACACTGAAAAACACCTTACAGTATGGGAGTGAAAGATAAATCCTGTGATTACATTTCACTGCCTCCGGTCAGATGACTTCAGCAAATCAAACAAGTTGTATAGATTCAAACACAACATATCAGAAAGTGGTGACGCCTAGAGAGGTGAGAATCACTGTTAGTAATGAAAAACAAATGAGGAGTCCTGTAGTCCATTTAAAGTTTAATAAAAATGAGGAGTCGTGTGGAACTTTTAGAGATTAACAAATGTACTTATTGCATGAGCTTTTCTGGGAGAAAATCCCACTTCATCAGACACTTCTGGATGGGGAACTTACACTTCCTGCATTTATTTTCCTCCCATTCTGTAAGTCATAGGATCAGGTCAAACTGGAACAGCAAATCAAAGCAGTTGTTTAAATTCAAACAATAGGGAACAGCATATAGAGAGAGGGGAGGTCAAATCACCTGTTGTAATAAGAAAAAAACCCGAGATCCCTATTTAGCCATAAGGCAACTGTATCAAATCTGCATATGAATTCCAATTCTGCAGTTTCTCTATGGCTATGTCTACACTTGCTAAAATTAGTTCTAATTGGTTAGCTCGAGCTAACTAATTCAAACTAATTTTAGTTAGTTCAAATTAGCTTAATTCGAACTAGCATGGCCACCCTGGAACGTTAGTTCGAACTAAGCAAGCACTTGCTTAGTTCGAATTAGCGATCCCCATTCATTTCAGTGGCCGCTTAATTCGAACTAAGAAATTAGTTCGAATTAACATGGCCACATTGGCTAATTCGAATTAGTTAGTTCGAATTAAAGCCTTACTTCTAAAGCCCTATTTGAACTTATTAGTTCGAATTAAGGAAGCCCTTAATTCGAACTAAGTAAAGCCTAGTGTAACCATGGTTGGGTGGTGTGGGGTTTGATTTTCTGTTCCTTTCTCTGCCGATTGGATCTCTCAAAGAGAGGGGGGAAAAGCGATCAGGTGGATGTTGCCGGCGTATGATCACTAAATTTGCTTTTGGATGACCTATGTGAAATCCAGCAGCAGCAATTTAGTGTTCAATGTTCATTATCTACTCTCTTAGACTCAGGTGCAGCAGCAATCAGGGGAGAAGACAGCGCTGTTAGGGTCTTGAATGTCAGTGTTTGTAATTTCCTCTGCTGAGTTGCAGCGTGAAATACATTTGGCACAGACAAATTACTCCCTCCATTACAGCTCCAGAGGAGTTCAGCTTGGCTGGTCTTTATGCCCAGGATATCCAGGGCCAGCCCAAACACTAGGCGGTCACCTAGGGTGTCAGGCTTTAAGGGACAATGGAAGTGATCTTTTTTTCTCTATTAGTATGTTCTCTTATAAATGAAACTATCGCCCTCGGATGGGATGCCAAAGTCATAGTTTGCCTAGGATACCAAAAACACTTGGGCCGGCCCTACAGATATCACTCTGTGGCTGATAACTTGCAATGGGCAAAATGAGACTTGGAGAGATGAAAAGGGGTTCCAATTCTGACCCCCCAACACTGAACAGCTTTGGAGGCTTGGATTAGTTTAGATACGTCTTTGTCTCTTTCTCCCCATCTTTCACCCAAGCTGATGCAATGTTACTTATGTTGCCCCGCTGCTAGATCGTCCGGTTTGAAGCCCCTCCCATTGCCGACCAGCTGCCATTTTCTAGTCTCAAGCACTCTGGGCCTTGCCTGATGTCAGAAAAGCACAGTGCCTTCTAAGGTTGCTCTGGCCTAGGGAATCCTGGCACACGGGAGGTCTAAAGGCAGCTGCTAGCCTAACAGATGGGTAGGCCAGCTGTGATCCTGCAGTGGACTGTGCAGGATATCAGGAAGGCCAGGAAAGGGAAAGTATGGGGAGAGGCAAGGAAGCAAAAGACATTGGCTCCAATTGGTCTTTGTAATCTTGGAGCATAATCTCGTTCGGTGAGCAATCTAGAGATAGAAAGGACGGGGAGGTGCCATTTCATCCATAAGAATCTACAGAATAATAATTTCAGTGGTGTTATCCACTGCGGAGTGGCAAGTGGATAATGCAATGTTGTTGGAAATGGCTTGAGCTGGATTTCATGCGAAAGCCCTTTTCCCCGTGGACGCAATGGTCCCGAACACGATAAACCTAGAAAATGTATGAGCTTTCGTGGGAGAAAATCAAAAGCATCTGACAAAGTGGGATTTTTCTCCCACGAAAGCTCATGCGATAAATAAATCTGTTGGTCTTTACAAGTGCCACAGGACTCTGTTTTTCTGCACTAAACTAACACGGCTCCCCCTTTGGAACTAGAAAATGTATGAGCTGTACATATATCCGAGTGTAGTGAGGGAGTGTGGCTTCCCTCTGAGACAGATGGGGAGGATTGCCACTCAGTCCCCTGGAGGGTGGAGCCAAAGAAGACATGCCCACCACACCAGAAGCAGGAGGTGGAGCCCAGACAGGAACAGGAAGTAAAAAGGGCAGGACCTTCAACCCAGAAGGAAGGGAGGCGTTGAAGGAGAAGGATGTTACCACCCTACTGGTGCAGAGAAGAGATGGAGAGGAACCCAATTACCATGAGGAGTTACCTGGTGGACAACCCTGACAGCGAGGGCTTGGTGGGCCCACCACTGGCCGATGACAACAGGCACAGGGGTGGAGGAAGTAGCCTGGGGTAGCTGACTTAGGTTCAGCTGGGCTCGCACTCGAGTCTTTATGGCTATGTCTACACTTGGTAATTTAAGTCGACTTTAACTAAGTCGACTTAGTGCGTCTCCACTTAAAAATAAAGTCGACTTAAAGGGGAACTTAAAAAGTTGACCTAGAGCGTCCACACTGGTTGCCTAAGTTGACTTGTAGGGGCTTAGGGGGACCTAGGGAAGGTCCACAGGGGCAGGGGGGCACCCCTTGCCCAATGCCAGGGGACTCAGCCTTTGCCCAATTGTACATTGGTACAATGGGGCAATGAGGGACTGGGACCGGGGCTGGGCATCGGGGAAGGGGGGGCAGGGCTCTGCCCTGCCCTGTGGGGGGGCATGCCAGGCTCCCCCTGTGCCCCCCCTCCAGCAGGGAGGGCATTGGTGTAGCCCTGGTGTAGCCCTAAGTCGGCTTAGGGCTACCCCACGTCTACACTGGCTTAAGTCGATTCTAGGGAGTCGACTTAAGCCTTAGGTCTACTAGGAAGGTGGTTTTATAAAGTCGACTTAATTGTAATTAAGTCGACTTTATTTTCCTTAAGTTGACTTAAGCAGCTTGCTTAAGTCGACTGAAGGAAACTGTAGTGTAGATGCAAGCTTAAGTTGACTTAATTTACCAGTGTAGACGCAGCCTATGAATCCATTGTGGTTCTAGCCCCACTGAAGTCGGGAAGGAATTTTCCCCCAGGGACAGGCTCTGCGGGTTTTTTTGTGTTCCTTTGTAGCATGGGGCATGACTCAATTGCTGGTGGATTCTCCGTACCTTAAAGTCTTTAAACCATGATTTGAGGACTTCAATAACTCAGTCCTAGGTTAGAGGTTTATTGCAGGAGTGGGTGGTGAGGTTCTGTGACCTGTATTGTGCAGGACGTCAGACTAGACAATCATATTGGTCCCTTCTGCCCTTAGAGTAGGGGTCTCAAACATGCGACCCACATGTGACCCACAGAGTTACTTCCTGCAGCCCTCAACGACACCCAAAAAATTATCATTTAGAATGTAACATTTTAAGTGTGTTTATTTGCTTACTCTTTGTCTTTCTGATGATACCGCCATCTTGACTTTTAATAGCATACTATATTATATTACTCTTCATTTTTTTTCAGTTTTAACTATACTTTTGTATCATTGTATGAAAAGGTTTCAATGATGCGGCCCTCGGAACAATATCTGAGTCCTCATGTGGGCTTCGTGGTGATTTGCGTTTGAGACCCCTGCCTTAGAGTCTATGAGACCCAGTGACAGACCCCTCTGCCGGCATCCCCTCCATCCTCCCATACCACCCACGGAGTGGCCACCTCATCTCAGCATGTAAAGCCCCAGAGGCCCTCGCCTGTTTGCCTGCCCCACCTGCCTGAAGAGCCTGGGCTATAGATAGCTAGATTACCCACCAGGGTCATAGACAGCTGGCTCGCCCTGCGTAAGCCTATGGACTGCTGATTCACCCCCACCCTGCTTGAGGCCGTAGGCTATGGACTCTGACGAACTAATCCTCTATATCAAGTTTGCCCACACAAACATATAGCGAGGGGGCATGGGCCATCCCTTGGGGGCGGGCAGGGCCCAGTTGGCCAGGTGGGGACTCAAGCCAGTTGGTGTTGTATCATTTACAGGAACCGCTAGATACAGAATCCAGCCATTTCCTGCTGCCAGCTTCACTTGGCAGAAGGTTTCACAAGCAACTTCAGAGTGAGGAAGCCAGGGCATCTTTGGAGGCTTACCTGACTGACTTCCAGTAAGATAATTAGGTCTTTCCTGCCAACAGGAGGGCAGCTTTTAATGTTCTGAGTGGTAGGAGCACAACGCTGAGGGACATAGGGCTGTTCTGTTCCCCAGTAGCACATTATTATTCTCCAGTTAAGAAGAAAGTACCTGTGAACTGTCGGCAAAGCCCACATGAGGAAATAACCTGCAAATGGCCACCCTGCTACAGCTATAAAAGGAAGTTGGGAAAGTAATCCCTGTAGCTCACATCTGTCCAAGCTTCTCAGGGGAAGTTTGGGCCACAGGATTGAGATCACAGCCAGCACTGGCTTGGAATCATCCGTCTAATTCTCATGGGATAATTAGAGCAAACTTTGCACGTGGACTATTTGGTCTCTATTCCTTTGAACTGGAATTTTAACAACTGAAGCTGTGAAACCAGAACTTAAATCCATCCGGGTATTAGAGGCGTGCCTAAGCTCTGCAAACTTCAAATTCTACTGGAAACCTGGTGTGTTGGACTTTCAATCATTGTATGTACGGGATTAGTTGAACCCTTTGACAGTACTCTCCTAGTTTGTTTCTTTCCTTGTACAATAAACCCTTCGTTTGAGTTACTGAAGAATTGGCTGGCAGCGTGATATTTGGGTAAGGTCCAAACCTACACTGTCCTGCGTAATGTGGCTGACCCTTTTGGGTCAAGAGGAACCTTTCTGGGTAAAGAGCTTGGATTTCTCTCTTTACCAGATGGAGTGACAGTACTGGGGGGAACGGTGGCTGAAATGCAGTAAAGGGGTTGAGTATATTTTATGGTGGCTTCTTGATCTCCAGGGTGGGGGATCAGAAGCATTGATTGTGACTGGTTGTGGAGTTTAGCTCCAGGTAACCCACCAGTGCCAGGAGAATCTGCTCTCCTTTCTGCAGCCTGACCTGATCTTTGCATATTCAGGTGGTTATCCCAGGAGGCCTGGGTTACATTGAACTTGTGACTTACCCTTCTCTGCATTTATACATCCCGTTTCACATTGTAACCTCCATTTCATGCGTCTGATGAAGTGGGAGTCTACCCACGAATGCAATCAATAAATGTATTAGTCTTTAAAAGCGCCACAGGACTCTTTGTTTGTTTTTCTGAACTAGACTAACATGGCTCCCGCTTTGGAACTCGTCACCACTGATCAATGTGTTCCACGTCCCTCTCTGTGCATCAGCCTCAAAGGCTGTAAGGCTGCAGTCACATCAGTTGCAGGGACGGTGGCTCTTTAGCTCAAGCCGTCACAGCTTTCTCTTTTAGCCTTGCAGGTCTCTGTGAGCCATCTGTGTCTAGGGAAGCCAACCGAAAATGCCAAGGTCAGGGCAGGCTGCAGAAAGACAGCAGATTCTCCAAGCACTTGTGGGTGACACTGAAGTCCAACTTCCCAACCAGCCACGAATATTGCTTCTGATTGCCCTCATTGGTTATCAAGAAGCTGAAACAAAATATACACACACCCTTTCCTGCATTTTAGTCTCGGGCTCCCAATCTGCCACTAGATCCAGTAAAGAGATAAGTTACTTAAAACTCCTTGCTCTTTACCAAAAAATGTTCTTGACTCCAGAGAGTCGGCCACGTTACAAGTTTGGGTCTTACCCAAAATCCCATGCTGCCAGCCAGGCCTTTAGTAACTTTAGAAAGGTTTATTATAAAAGGAAAGAAACAAACTATGGCTGCGTCTACACTTGTAAATTAAGTCGACTTAAGCTTAATTTACCCTGCGTCTACACTACATTTTCCTTAAGTCGACTTAAGCAACTGGCTTAAGTCGACTTCCTGAAAATTAAGTCGACTTTATTAAACCTCGATTTAGTTCGACTTAGGGCTTAAGTCGACTCCCTAGAGTTGACTTAAGCCAGTGTAGATGTGGGGTAGCCCTAAGTCGACTTAGGGCTACCCCAGGACTGCACCAATGCCTTCCCTGCCGGGGGGGGGCACAAGGGGAGCCTGGCATGCCTCACCAAAGGGCAGGGCAGAGCAGAGCCCTGAACACCCTGCCCCTATGCCCTGCCAGGATCCCTGTCCCCCTTTGCCCCATTGTATCTATGTACAATGAGGCAAAGGCTGAGCCCCCTGGCACTGGGCAAAGGGTGCCCCCCCTGACCCCATGGATCTACTCTAGAGCCCCCTAGCCCCTAGAAGTCGACCTATGCATCCAGTGTGGATGCTCTAGGTCGACTTTGTAAGTTCCCCCCAAAGTCGACTTAAAATTTAAGTGTAGACGCACTAAGTCGACTTAACTAAGTCGACTTAAAGTTGACTTAGTTAAGTCGACTTAAATTTCCAAGTGTAGACATAGCCTATGAGAACTGGAAAAGGATTAGCGCAGTCAGATTCAGCCAAATGATCTGAAAGTCCCTATACGCCAGGTTCTCATTAGAATTGTGGCGTGTGCAGGTTTGTATGGTCCCTCTGGTGTACATCCAGCATCTGGCTGGGTCACAGTCCTTTGTTTTGCAGCTTCAGTTGATTGTAGATGAGTTGATCCAGAGGTAGGCGAAGGCTGACGGCTAAAGGCTGAAAACTGAAGACTAAACAGCTGTGATGCAGCTGCCTTTTATGCCTCATGGCCTTTGCTATGCAGCACGTGGAGATTTATAGAAATAAAATGGAGTCCAGGGTCACATGACTCATCAGGTGTAGCCCTGGCTTCTCTTCCTCAGCCCATTGTACCTGTGAGTTTTTGAATGGGCAGCTAAGCAGCTTATTGCTGCTGCCCTCCTGTCTCAGGTGTTGGCCAGCACACATCATAAATCGAACTCCAAATACATCAAACCTGTCCATAACGTCTAAGACAAATGGACCCCATACACATAAACGATATCATCATTCTTAGCCAGTTATGACCTTTCTAACGCTACCTGACATGGCCTCGCTCCTACTAATTATTCTAATTTTGAGCTATTGATGTTCAATAGTTTCAAAAATGGTCCCTCTAAGCCAACTGGCGTCACAGTCCCCAGTTCAAATCCCAACATTAACCAACATCTGGTGGGGGTTACGCTAGCTTGGAGGTGGTTGTGCTGTGTGTCTTATCAAGATGGCGCAGTTGCAGCTCGCTCCCTCCTGTCCTCAGGCTGCACCTCTGTATCCCATGGAAGGGCAGTCATGCAGGCTGTGCTGTAGATCATGCTGCAACTCCCTCTACTTGGCTCGTGACACCCCTTTGCCACATGTAGCCCCAGCACCGATCCCCTGGCTTTGTGTCAGCACTGGTGATATCTTGCTGCTGGAGGCACCCAGTTTTCTCTCTTGCTTCTCGCCCGAACAAGCTATTAATAACTGAGCCTATGTCACTGAGATGTGGCTTATTAATCAACACCAAGCCGGGAACTATAAAAGTCCCTCATCTGCATGATTAATTATTACCCACAGATTACAAAAGAAAGACACTCATTGAGCCTTCCCTTTTTTTTAAAAATCTCTGTTTAAATGCACCTGTTACCCAGAAAGCAATGGGAGATCCAAGGCAAGCCCTCTTCGTCTCCCTGACCGTCTTAGTGAGCGTTAAATACATGGGGAGGGGCAGAGTTTAAATTAGGGAATCTCGATATGAACACCAACGCCATTCTCCCTTGCTGGAGTTTGGGTATACTTTTTTCGGCTGTCTGTTGTCTCAGACGCAAGCATACCAGTTTGAAATCTCATGCACACTGAGTTATCAACCAGAGTGATGCTGCTGGCCTTCACAAGCCATCTTTGGCTGTTATCAACGACAGCCGGCGTCAAGCGGTGCAAAGGAGCATTAGCCGTGACGCATGGGGGCTACGGTTGTGGAAACATGAGTGAAGGCATGGCTGTGGGTGCATTAGAAACCATAGATTGAACCAGAGGGTGGCTGTGGCCGCTGTAATGCAAACTTCCTCCACACTGCCTGGAGTAGCCTCCATCCCTGCACAGGGCTTCTGGCCCTCAAATGAATCAGCTGAGCGTGGGAGGCCACTGGAAGTTTTCCTCCACAAGTCCTGAACACTCTGCCCAAAATTGGGGACTCTATACGCTGTTTAGCCTAATAGCTACAGGCCAGGAGCTGGGGCAGGGGTTATTATCCTGTTTCCCTCCCTTAGCCCAGCACAGCCCCAAGACTGCACAGAGGATGCTCTGCAGGCTCCAGTCTCTCCATGAAGGCAGCTAAACTCTGCTTTCTTCAGAGGCAGGTACAAGCCACCTGTGAATCCCGTGGGCATGGTGGGCCCTCTGCACACGGGATAACCCAGGTGAGCATTGCAGAACTGGGTCCTGGCATGCTAACAACCGGGTACATGTCCATCAGGCGCTCGAGAAACAGGCAGTTCATTTCAGCTCAATGGTGGTAACAACCTAAAGCAATGTCCTAGAGGGGGGTAATTTTAATATCCCAGTCTCAGCCATCTGAGCCGTTCAGCTCGCTCAGCTGCTGTGTCCAAATGGCAGACCTGTTGCCATGGTGCAGGAACCCAGACAGAACCAGGGCAATGACCGAGGAAAGCGACTACAACTCAGAAACAACGAGAACGTGGACCTGCTGCCCCACCTCGCTCAAACAGTTCCAGCAGACAAGGACTCCAGTGAATGTTAATAGGCCGCGTGCCAAGAGGGAAGGGCCCAAATACAGATGCTGGAGGCACCCAAGCTCCATTCAGCCCCCAGTCTCCCTCTTAATCTCACGCATGTGCAATAATGCAAATAACGCATTCCTGCTGCCCTCCCTGAGCCTCCAGATGCAAGGACCGAGAGCGTGGCAATCAGCCTGAGATTGAAATGAGAACGCCTGAGATGTTAATAAAGTGCAGTCGGTGGGAGGTGCTTGAAGATTATTTAGATACATTTAATTACTGTTTAATCCTGCACCCAATGACATCAAAGGCGCCTGCAGCTGCAGCTCAAGGCCGTGAACAGTACGGTTTTGATTACCCCACTCTCCTTCGGTGGATGGAGCAGCCGTCAGTGATCATTTTATCAGCCATTATCAGCCAGCTTTTCTCTTCAGCCTCCCATCAGGGCTCCCCATCAAAGCACTTGAATGGGGTGGGGTGGGGAATCAAGTGCTACATATTGAGCAGCCAGATTAGTGCTGAGAAAGGGGGGATTAGGGGTGAAGTTCATGGGCTGTGGAACACAGTCCAGCTGGGTCAGGAAAGTCTTGTCAGGAGCATGTGAGACACTGGAGCTGAAAAGTGTTTGCAAGCGCTGTGAGGAAGGGGGAGATGGTGCAAGAAAGTGGGAGGAAGGGAGTGAAAGAAAGGCCTTTTGGGTTTGGCAATAAGCCGCTATGCAGATGTTCTAGGTTAGTTCCGGGTCCTGCCCCATTCTCCTCCCTGAATGTGAGGTGCCTCTCTCACTGCAGGTAAGTTTTACATCATATGCCTCCCAAAGCAGATCAAGTAACCAGCCCCCACCAGGTGAGACATGGCCCAAAATCAGCTGTCAAAGCCATCTTTAGGCAGAGCGCTCATTTAAATAAACACGGGCCTGTGTCCTGTGTGGCAGAGACCTCAGAAATAGGGACCAGTGCCCCTCCCCCAGCTTGCTCACTGAGTCCCATGTTTGAGAAGAGGAGGAATGTCAACCAGCCGCAATCCTTTGCTCAGCTTCTAACCCAGCCATTGCATTCGACACCCCTAAATTCCCCCTGCTGCTTCAATTCAAAGCACGAGTCCTCATGCCTGGTCCGCAACAGCTACAGACCGTTGAACGGCTGTTACCCCACCCCGATGGAGCTGCGTGTCAAAGGTGTCCATTCCCTCATTTTGCTTAGTGACAATGTATTAGTTTGCAAAAAGGCATTGAGGGCCTTCAGGGTGGAAAAAGGTGCTACAGCCACGTACAGACCATTAAAGGTTGCATTATACATTTGGCCGGTTTAACACAAAGTCGTTGGGGGGCGGGGGGGGGAATGCGTTTGAGGAGGGCAATGCCACCCGCCTTCCCTTTCTTTGCAGGCGATCATGGCTTAGGCGGATTGTGATAGTTTGTTGGGGAAGACGGAAAGGTGAGGCATTGAGGACACAGCGTGTCACGCGTGGCACTCCGAATAAAGATTTGTGGACAGGCCTGGCGTGCTGGATGCAATTCCTAGCTCTGCAAGTGATTTCATCTAGCCGTACATCGGTCGCCTTGCCATAGGACAGGGTTAATGCCTACTTCCCAAGGGTGTTTTGAGACAAAAGCCATGGGTGTGCGTAAGGTGCTTTGAGCCCGCTGCACTGGGGGAGGCAGACAGGTTCCAGAGGGGTACCCGTGTTAGGCGAGTTCGGCAAAACAAAAAAGAAGTCCTGTGGCACTTTTAAAGAATGTATTTATTGCCTCAGCTTTCGTGCGAGTGTGCTTCAAGCGTTGTTGAAGTTAAGCACATGCTGAATACGGGTTGCTGGCCAGGCTGGACTGCCGACTCCAGCCCTGTGTGAGGAGATCGTTCTCCATCCTTTGTGCGCTGAAGGGTGCGGATTTCCCGGGCCATTTCAGAGTCTAGAGCTCAGCACTGCCTTTTACAGGGGAATGTCACCGACTTGCATGCGGCCCAAGTTCCATCTCCATCAAGGCCTCAGCTGCCACTTGTGCATTTGCCAGGGTTTTTCACAGCTCCGTGCGGGAGCAGGCTGTCAGGAGTCTAAAATCCATACGGCTAATTTCACTCAGCTTGCCAACCGCCGGGGAGAGGGGCGTGAAAGGAGTTGTTCTGCTTGGCCTGGGCGACGAGGCAGCGCTCCCCACGCTGCCAAGCTGAACAGATGGAGGTTTTGTGTTCCTGAAGTTTTAATAATCTGTCCTCCTGTCTGAAGCATCACAATTCCCAACAGAAGGTCAAGTGTCTTCCAGATGGTGAGAAATAAACTCTAGGAGACTTCAGTGCAGAGAGGTTATTAGCCCACATTGGCTACAGCCCAAACACAATGGCAGCTCATGTAAACTCTTCTTGGGCTTGCCCTTCCTCCATCACGTAGTCCCACCAGGGCCTCAGTCCTGTCTAGCTATTGAATATGGGTGGCCTTTGCCTCTCGGAGGACTTGCAGTCTGGGCAAGCCCTGCCCAGCAAAGCTACTCCAGGCTATATGTGGTCTCCAAACTCAAGGCTTCCTTAAAAACCTTTTACCCCATGTTAACTGGATGCTGCAACTGAGCTGATGATGGTGCGGATGAGATGTGATAGCAACGATAACTGCGGAGGGAGGCAGTCGATTTTTCTGGTTGGCCTCGGTGCAGCAAAAACAGAGAGCTGGGAAAAAGGGAGTGTGACCACGTTCAGCGAAAGATCTTATGTCACTGCTATACTTTGATTGTCTATAATTGTGTGCTTCATGTGTACCAGCTGTTTTGGTCTTCTAAGTAATATACATGCAGGGTGAGTGTTGTAACTGTTCCACGGGCTAAGACTTCATGGTGGTAATTCTGCTGCACAGCATGACTGCTTGGGATGCTACATCAATAGCAGAGATATAATTCAGATCATCCTGCTCCAAAAAATGCAGGATTTCACTACTTGAACTAAAGAAGACTCACCATTATCTTCTGGCTATATAGGGCCTATGAAACACCATTTGAGCAGTTCTGATTCCATCCAGTACAATATTTTGATGTGTTTTTTTCTATGCTGTGTGTAGATTTACGTCTAGATCATAATATTTATTGCACAGCAGCTTGCCAAACACAGCTGAATTGGTTGAAAGGCTAATGGACGCTGGCGCAGTTTCGCCCTCCTACCTGCTTAACGATTTGTAGCGCGTCTGTGCCAAAAATAATTGGCCGATTCCTTGGTAGCAACAACTAATTAGCTTTAGCACAAGAAGCTCCAACTCAAGGCAAGTGTTTGCACAGCACAGCTGGGCAGAAAGACCCTTTCAACATGTCAGTCTATTGTTCTGGCATAACTCAACAGGTGGAACTGTTACGCATTGAGAGAGGTGTTAGTACCATTATACAAGGCACTGGTGAGCCCTTGTCTGGAATATTGTGTGCAATTCTGGTCCTCGATGTTTAAGAAAGATGAATTCAAGCTGGAACAGCTGCAGAGAAGGGCTACTAGGATGATCGTGGAATGGAAAACTGGCGTTAAGAGAGGAGACTCAAATTTAGTTTGGCTTGTTTAGCCGAACCAAAAGAAGGAAAATGTAGATTCAAATGAAGTAAAAATCATAAGCGAATCCACTTGTTCCATAGAATCGCTATGGATAGAAATCTCATGCTTCCATGACAATATAACATTAGGGATCTACTATCGGCCACCTGACCAGGATAGTAAGAGCGATGATGAAATGCTAAGGGAAATTAGGCAGGTTATCAAATTTAAAAACCCAATAATGGTGGGGGATTTCAACTATCCCCATATTGACTGGGAACATTTCACTTCAGGACATATTGCAGAGATAAAATTTCTCGATACTTTGAATGATTGCTTCATGGAGCAGCTGGTATGGGAACCCACAAGGGGAGAGGCAACTCTAGATTTAATCCTGAGTGGAGCGCAGGAGCTGGTCCGAGAGGTAACTGTAGCAGGACCGCTTGGAACTAGTGACCATAATACAATAGCATTCACCATCCCTGTGGGGGAAAGAACACCTCAACAGCCCAACACTGTGGCATTTAATTTCAAAAGGGGGAACTATACAAAAATGAGGGGGATAGTTAAACAAAAGCTAAAAGGTAGAGTGACTAAAGTGAAATCTCTGAAAACTGCATGGGCGCTTTTTAAAGACACCATAATAGAGGCCCAACTTCACTGTATACCCCAAATTAAGAAACACTGTAAAAAAACCAAAAAAGAGCCACCATGGCTCACCAACCATGTAAAAGAAGCACTGAGAGGTAAAAAGACTTCCTTTAAAAAGTGGAAGTCAAATCCTAGTGAGGCAAACAGAAAGGTGCACAAACAGTGCCAGCTTAAGTGCAAGAGAGTAATAAGAAGAGCCAAAGAGGAGTTTGAAGAACGGCTAGCCAAAAACTCCAAAGGTAATAACAAATTGTTTTTTAAGTATATCAGAAGCAGGAAGCCTGCCAAACAACCAGTCGGGCCCCTTGATGATGATAATACAAAAGGAGCGTTTAAAGATGATAGAGTCATTGCAGAGAAACTAAATGGATTCTTTGCTTCGGTTTTTACGGCTGAAGATGTTATTGAGATTCCCAAACCTGAGCCGGCTTTTGTAGGTGACAGATCTGAGGAACTGTCACAGATTGAAGTGTCACTAGAGGAAGTTTTGGAATTAATTGATAAACTCAACATTAACAAGTCACCGGGACCAGATGGCATTCACCCAAGAGTTCTGAAAGAACTCAAATGTGAAGTCGCGGAACTGTTAACTAAGATTTGTAACCTGTCCCTTAAAATGGCTTCGGTACCCAAAGACTGGAAGTCGGCTAATGTAACGCCAATATTTAAAAAGGGCCCTAGAGGGGATCCCAGCAATTACAGACCGGTAAGTCTAACGTCGGTACCGGGCAAATTAGTTGAAACAATAGTTAAGAATAAAATTGTCAGTCACATAGAAAAACATAAACTGTTGAGCAATAGCCAACATGGTTTCTGTAAGGGGAAATCGTGTCTTACTAATCTATTAGAGTTCTTTGAAGGGGTTAACAAACATGTGGACAGGGGGGATCCAGTGGACATAGTGTACTTAGATTTCCAGAAAGCATTTGACAAGGTCCCTCACCAAAGGCTGTTATGTAAGTTAAGTTGTCATGGGATAAAAGGGAAGGTCCTTTCATGGATTGAGAACTGGTTAAAAGACAGGGAACAAAGGGTAGGAGTAAATGGTAAATTCTCAGATTGGAAAAGGGTAGCTAGTGGTGTTCCCCAAGGGTCGGTCCTAGGACCAGCCCTATTCAATTTATTCATAAATGATCTGGAGAAAGGGGTAAATAGTGAGGTAGCTAAGTTTGCAGACGATACTAAACTACTCAAGATAGTCAAGACCAAAGCAGATTGTGAAGAACTTCAAAAAGATCTCACAAAACTAAGTGATTGGGCATCCAAATGGCAAATGAAATTTAATGTGGATAAGTGTAAAGTAATGCACATTGGAAAAAATAACCCCAACTATACCTATAATATGATGGGGGCTAATTTGGCTACAACGAGTCAAGAAAAAGATCTTGGAGTCATTGTGGATAGTTCTCTGAAGATGTCCGTACAGTGTGCGGAGGCGGTCAAAAAAGCAAACAGGATGTTAGGGATCATTAAAAAGGGGATAGAAAATAAGACTGCAAATGTATTATTGCCCTTATATAAATCCATGGTACGCCCACATCTCGAATACTGTGTACAGATGTGGTCTCCTCATCTCAAAAAAGATATTCTAGCACTAGAAAAGGTTCAGAAAAGGGCAACTAAAATGATTAGGGGTTTGGAGAGTGCCTCGTATGAGGAACGATTGAAAAGGCTGGGCCTCTTCAGCTTGGAAAAGAGGAGACTGAGGGGGGACATGATAGAAGTATATAAAATTATGACGGATGTGGAAAAAGTGGACAAGGAAAAGTTGTTTAAATACTCCCATAATACAAGAACCAGGGGTCACCAAATGAAACTGATAGGTAGCAGGTTCAAAACAAATAAAAGGAAGTTCTTCTTCACACAACGCACAGTCAACTTGTGGAACTCCTTACCTGAGGAGGTTGTGAAGGCTGGGACTATAACAATATTTAAAAGGGAACTGGATAAGTTCATGGTGGCTAAGTCCATAAATGGCTATTAGCCAGAAAGGGGTTAAGAATGGTGTCCCTAGCCTCTGTTTATCAGAGGATGGAGACGGATGGCAGGAGAGTGATCACTTGATCATTGCCTGTTAGGTTCACTCCCTCTGGGGCACCTGGGCACTGGCCACTGTCGGTAGACAGATACTGGGCTAGATGGACCTCTGGTCTGACCCAGTACGGCCTTTCTTATGTTCTTATGTTCTTATGTTCTAAGGCTATGGGGAGATACGATTGCTCTCTATAAATACATCAGCTCAGATTCCTGAATGAAAGGGAGTGCTTGGGTACTGTTTGTGACCACCTCTGTTCCAGGGCTGGTGTCTCTGGTGTAAGATAAACAAGTTGCACAGAGAATATACACAGATTCCTCATCAGTGATATCTTCTCCAATGGGAAACAGACTTGCATGGCCCAACATTGGCTACCTCTTGGCAGAGAGTTTAAATGTAATCTACATTAATACATCAGTTCCCCTGCACTTGGGCTGCATTTTAGTAACCACATGAGGGAGAAATAAATGCAAAGAGAGGGAGGGGGGAAGGATGACTGATAAATCTATTAGTCACTGATTAAAATCCAAACCATGGTGATGGTGCCTGAAAATTTTTAGCATCTGATGTCTCTTTTCAGTGACCAAAGTGAAATGAATTGGTGGTTTTCAGTCCCGTTCTTAATGGACAGGTGTCCACATCACAGAAGCCACCATCACAATCGGTACCTAGCTATTTCCGCAAAAAAGGCCAAGGACTGAATGGCCCATAGAAACTCAACTGCTCTCTCTCATTCCTGGAAGTGACACCGCTAACGCTAGTGTCTGGGACAGCCTGGGGGGAATTTGCCAGGCTTCCATGCCCTCTGAATAACTGAGAACTCCCGAGCTGTCAGAAGAACTGGGTGAGCCATTTTTCGGAAAGACTTTAGTTGACAAATCTTGTTCGTTTTCAGTTGCTCACAAGCAGACTACAGAAATTGGTGATTTTTCCCCCATTAGTTCAAATTATTCACAAATGGTCCATTAAGAATTCACAGTAGCCTGGATTGGCAGGTTGTTTTTATGGAGTGAAATCGACTCACTGTGCAGAAGGTCATGGCACATCGTATATTCTGAGGGTGCTTTAAATGTGCCCAGGGCCAAAACAGCTACAGGACAAAAGAGGTGCATTTCCTAAACCCACCCTGCTGCCCACTCATTGGCAACATGTGCCAGATGTAACACTAGTGGTGCTAATTCCCATGATTTGATCTTGTCTATTGCAATATGGGTGTTCTAAAGCCCCAGCTCCTAGATTCAGAGGAATATGTGAGAGGTTGGGTAAGTTTCCAGCCCACATGGTCGCAGATAAAACCTTGAAAATGTGACCCAAGAACAATCAAAAAACTCAAAGACCAAGAGGGAAAGAAAGAAAACCCCATATTGAATTGTGGGTTTTTCCCCTTTAAATCTCACGATTTTTAAGCCAAGCTCATGGTTCTGGGGTGACCTGACTCCTGATTTCTGAGCTGGGGCTGGCAATACAGGCACAGCCATGGGAATGAATGCAGGCCCAAAGATAATACAAGTCCAGTGCCAGGGCATGCGCGCACACAAAAAAAGCTACAATGAAATGTATTCTCTCTAGACAGGCTTTTTCATTAATAGGGAAAACTACCACTGCTTGGTAGGGGAAAAAACTGCTCTCCGGTGGGTAATAAGAATTCAGCTTTTGGCAGCAAGAATTACCCCACTGGTAGTTATAAAAAGTGATAGGCAGAGTAAAAAATATCCCCTCTGCCAGCTCAAAGCGCCATGTGGGGGAGAGAAGTCGTATTTCCTAGCTCAGGTGTCGCTGGTTAAAGGGTGACAATTTACAGTCATGGGGCTAACTGTAAAATAAGACTTTGCAAACTGTTCTGCGGTATCGAGTTTGTAACAAAACTGGAAGGTGTTCAGAGGGTTTCGCTGCAGGTATTTCACCGAGCGTTGCTTACAAAATTGCTACGGTCAATGTTTTGAGTGTTATGTATGGTCCTCATATCCAAAAAGATGTTAGAAACAGACGCACAATGAGGAGCCCAAAATGTGTGGCTTTATTCAGAAAGAATTAAAGAACTTGCCAGACTGGTTTAACTTAAATCTATTACTATGGCAACCTGCCTTCTGTTACTATGGAAACCCAATACACTACACTGAGTTTGCCTAAGGTAGCAGAGATCGGTCACAGGTCAGGACCCCATTCTACAAGGGTAGGCAGTCCTGTGTATGCTACAAACACGTGATCTTCAGCTCTGACATCCCTAATGACCCCACACCTAGGGACTCATATTTCCCCCCACCAGCTAGCTTGTCAGCCCAGTTTTCCACTGGTTTATAGGTACCGTTTCTAGATCTGGTTGCACATGAGTTATTCCACCTTGGGATGATCATAGGTCCTGGTAAAAAAAAACCAACTAGCCCTAAACACTGTCAGTATATATCTGACAGGTCAGGTCAGGAAAATCCTGGGAGGTAGGACCTGAGCAGAGGTAGAGAGTAGCTTTTTCCCTCTCGTTTGTCCTAAGTACAGAGCCTTTTCCTTTGTTGCGGCTCCCAGAATGCAATTCTCAGACATCTGCCATCTGGAGAAAAGCTTTCCTGGGGCAGCCACCATGCCCGAGGGGGCCCTGCAAGCAGGCAGAGGGTGCTTAGTGTAAAAGGAGCAAATCTCATTAAGGGTTTTTCACATTTATGATGGGGAGATAATGAAGGAAGGTAATTTGGGATGGCTCTACTGCAGTAGTTACAACATTTCCCTGAAGCACGGTAATAAAAGTCAGTGGATTGTGTCCATAAGAATCAAAGACAATTCTGTCATTATCATTCCTGAATGGGGTACCAGGCTACGCTGAGAAATTAAGTTACAAAAGCCCATAGAATGATCGTGAGCTTTAACTTGCAGTCTTTGCCCAGACCCAGGACCCATGGGAATCAACAGACCAGTGCCCAACAATAAAACTTCCCGTACTTCGTGCCAGTGATCTGCCTACTCGTGGCTCCTCAGGGAAGTACGTCAACTCTTGGAGCTGGGTTCTGGCCAGCTGCATGATTGCATCCTATCCCTCAAATTCTACCTCCTTTGTCTTTGTTGCGTGACTTCCTCCATTTACTGCTTTCCACAATAGAACACAGTCAATGAAATGGAAAAGCAGCAGATTTAAAACTGGTATAAATAAATGTCTCTTTTTTTAACGCAATGCGTAATTACTCATGGAACTTACTGTCACAGGATGTAATTGGGGCCACTGAGCAGATTTTTTTTTTTTAAAAAGGGGGTTACATGTTTCTATGTGTAATAGAACTATCCATAGTTAAAGAAGATCAAATTTTTTTAAAAGGAAGATGTAAATCCTCATGCTCCAGGGCACAAGCGAACCAGGTTATTCCATTATGAGATATCTTGCAACTTCCTGGTACTGGTCACTGTCAGAGACAGGATACTGAACTGAATGAACTACTGGTTTGACCTGGTACCGCAACTCCTGTGAGAGGGCAGTTGCCCCACACTGAGAAATACGGCATTAAGAGGGCCAAGAAGCTGCAGCCAATGGGCAAGGGCAGCGGGTAGCCAATAAGAACCCAAGAGCCCTGTATAAAAGGGAACAGCAGAGACAGAGCAGGTGTTCTGTCCTGGGGCTTGAGCAGGAAGGTTTGCTGCCTGTAGTACTCAGCACCCTGGACAGCTCAGTGGCTGACCACTGGGAGTAAGTGAAAGCCAGGACTCTGAGGTAAGGGCCGACCTAGTGCTCAGGCTGTGGGGAAGTGGCCTGGGGAATACAAGACTGGAGGGAAGCAGCAGTGCAGAGGACACTGTACACAGGGTCCCTAGGCAGAGGCCCAAAGAAGTGGGCAGGCCTGGGGACCTCTTTGCTCTCCCAGATTGCTAGTAGACTCGCAGAGGACTAGCAGTGGCCATCAAGTGGAGAGCGGCCAGGCCAGACTAATACGACTTTCCCCTGGAAGGAGGGTACATGAAGAGATGCACAGCTAAAGGGGTGAGGAGCCAGGATACAAGTGATGGAGCGCAGGCCATGGATGAGGTGGCCCATCTGAGTAATTCTCTGATGACACCACCAGGAGGCACCCGTCCAGTGGGCCGTGAAGGCACCGCGTCACAGTTCCTTTGACAAGGTCTGGCTTTTTCACAACCGTTGACATTTCAAAGACAGCAGCTATTGAAAACACACAAGATCAGCTATGCATTCCTCATCTGAAACGTTAAAATAAATAATTCTGCTATGGTGGCGCCATGGAGATCCTAACGAAAGCTGGGCACCCTTTGCGGCAGGTACTACTACACACACAAAAACAGTCACTGATCTGTTGCACTTACAGTCTAACAAGACAAGACAAACAAAAGGTGGAAAGAAAGGCAGAGAGATCAAGGGATTTAGCTAGAGTCACGCAGACAGAATAGAATCCAGTTCGCCTAATTTCCAGGCTAGTACTCTGGACACGTGGCCTCTTCAGTAATTTTAGAACCATCCCCCTACCACCTCAAAGACAAACGTGTTTATGGCCTTGTCTACACTAGCACTTAGGCTGGCAAAAACCTTTGTCATGCAGGGACGTGAAAAAAACAGCCCACGGAGTGACAATTGTTTTGCTTCTTTCCGATTCCTCGATCCCCACATCTGTTCGGTGTTCACCCCCAGGAGCACTCTGGAATCCATGATGGACACTCCATTTTAGTGTAGACTGTCCACTACGATGTAACCTTTCAGCTTATCTCATAAATTCTCACGCTGCTGTGATTCAGATATATATGGATCCACCAGTAGTGGATACACAGCTGTAAAAAGGGCGTCAGGTTTAATGCGGATAGAAAGTGAAGTCAAAGCTGATTATGGGCACAAGATTTATTTACCCCATTTGCCAGGCTAAATCACTGTGAAGGAAATGTGAACAGGGCTGGATTAAGGTGCCCGTGGGCCCTCGGCTGCCCACTTTTGTGGGACCCCCCTCGGACATCGGGGGGGCTCCCTCACCATAGCAGCGGTCAGCCTCGTGGTGGGGCAGTGCTCAGGCTTGCTGGGGCCTGGTTCGGAAGCCCTGCCAGCCATGTGGAGCAGATCAGCACTCCAGAAGTGGCTTGGGGACTCCATCCTTGGGAGTGCTGTTGGGCTGTGCTGGCATGGGGGTGGGGTTTCAGGAGAACAGGGGAGTGGGATGGGGTGGAGCAGCTGGCATGTGGTGCTTGCAGACAGCACTCCAGGGGAGTCCCGCAGTCAATCAGCAGCAGGCCAGGTGTTGCGGGCAGCGGTGCTTAGGGCCAGATTTTTGGGGCTGCCGGGCCCCCATTAGCCTGGAGCCTGGGGCTGCAGCCCCTGTATTAATCCAGCCCTGAATGTGAAAATAAATGTATTAGAGAGAAACCGCATTACTGGAAAAAAATCAACAAGTACAGCTGGTTAAAAAAAAATGGAAATTTCTAAAGTGTCTTTTCTGCTGCTTGTTTTCTTAGCAGTCACCTTCTCATTTTTCAAAAAGGTCCAGGGAATTTTTTTTTTTTGCAGTGTTGTAGCCGTGTTGGTCCCAGGATATTAGGTATTGGACTAACACCTCTTGGTGAAAGAGACACTTTTTAAACAACACTGCGCTCTTCAGAAGTTAGACCAATAAAAGATATTACCGCACCCACCTTGTGTCTCCTGGAATTTTTTTAATGGAATTCCCTGTTTTTGAAAGGTGTAATGTTTTTTAAATGACATTTTTAGCTTTTGAAATTCAAACCTTTTCAAAGTGAATATTTTTGACAGGGGAGGGGTGAACCACCACGTGACTAAGCTACCCAATGAGAATGGCCAAAGAGACCGCTTCGGTCCCGCTCCCAAAACAGTGAGAGTGAGGGTGGCTTTGTGGTTAAAAACTATTCAGACCTTGGGCAAGTTGTTAGCTGTCAACTTCCAAAGGGGGAGCCGTGTTAGCCTATTGCAGAAAAACAGAGTCCTGTGGCACTTTTCAAAGCATCTGAGGAAGTGGGATTTTCTCCCACGAAAGCTTATGCGATAAATAAATCTGTTAGTCTTTAAAAGTGCCACAGGACTCTGTTTGTTTAGCCCTCAACTGTGTCGGTTTTTCACCCTGTCCCCCTTGCCAAAGCTAGCCGGGTTCCTCGACTTTGGAGGGTGAACAGATAGAAAAAAATCAGGATGCAGGTGGGGGGTAAGAGGCGCCTCTATAAGAAAAGGCCCCCAATACTGGGACTGACCCTAGCGAATCGGGCTATCTGGTCACCCTACACGTGTGCGGTGATCACCAGGGCAGGGGTGAGAGCTGGGCCTGGGCAGGTCTGGTTTTAAGCCTCTTTGTCCCAGGTCTGTCCCGCGTCTGACACTGCCACAAAACCAGGGGTGATTTTCCCTGGGGCTGGATGGGGACAGCTGAGTGCCACCCTGCCCATGTGCTGTGGCGGGGCTCATGCTGGCGGGCGGGCTCTCTGCGGTGGGGGGCGAGAAGGGGCCAGTCCTGCAGAGACGCCAGCTGGGCGCTGCTGGCAGGCTGGGGACAGCCCAGGCTGGGCCAGACAGGTGTGTTGGCCAGGGAAGGTGAGCTGCATTGAGAACTACAACTCCCAGCGGGCATTGCGCACACCCTCCCAGCCATGAGAACTACATCTCCCAGCATGCACCGAGCCCCAGCGGCGCTCCCTCGCGGTGGGAACTACATCTCCCAGCATGCACCGAGCCCCAGCGGCGCTCCCTCGCGGTGGGAACTACATCTCCCAGCACGCCTCCTTCCCCGCAAAGCGCCTCGTTTCCTAGGCAACGGGTAGTCAACAAACGGCGGCAGGGGGGCACACTCGCCCCACCCCCTCTCCCCATGGCCGAGCGGGGGCCGCCCCCTTCCCCCTCCCGGCTCCTCAGCGGGGTCCCCCGGGGACCGGCGCCGCCTGGGGACGGGCTCCGCCCCGCGCGCGGCTGCCAGGAGCCGCGGACGGGGCAGGAGGATCCGGAGTCGGATTCGGAGTCGGACCCGGAGCCGCAGCCCATGGAGGTGCAGCTCCCGGGTGGGGGTGGGGTCGCCCCGTGTGGACAGGCTGGGCTGGGCTGGGCGGCGGGGCAGTGTCTATACCAGGGATGGGGGGGGCTGCCCTGTGCAGACAGGCTGGGGTGGGGTTCAGGTGGCAGAGCCCTGTCTACACCAGGATTGGGGGGCCTGAGTCTGGGGCTGTGACTCTGCCCCCAGTGCTCCGTCAGACAGAAGGATGGACACAGGTGGGCAGGGTGACCGGTTGGATGGGGGGCAGTTGACGCTGATTTCAGACAAATCCCCAGTGATCAGGGCTGTCCCTATAACACCAGAGCGGCTGGTTTATCCTGTGGCCGAGTTTCTTCCCCTGTCTGCCCCCACCCCAGCGTCGTGTCCAGGGTGTGTTTTCTTCTCCTGTGCCCTACCGGGGCCTGGGCAGAAAGGGGCAGAAGGCAGGCTGACCTGTGAATTGTTGGACAGCAAAGGCACCTCTCGGCGTGGCTGTGTGCAGCCTTTGTGCCCTTGTTAAATACATTCCCCGGAAGGGGGTGGATTTGGTCAGTTTCATCTATCTATCTAATCTGCCCCTCCCCAAGGCATTGCTGCCTCATATTTTTAAATATCTCTTTAGCACCATCCACTGTAGCATCTCTGAAGCGCCAATTGCTGCAGTACGGGCTAGGATTTGCATTATTACTCTTTGATAAATTATTTATCTTGGTCCCTAGATTTGAGATCACCATGTGGCTTCTCCGAACTCATAGGAATTTCACAAATCGTTGGCTTATTTTCTCATTAAATCCATGCACTGGTTCACTAGTGCCAGCTGTTAAGCACCCCCTTTGGCAGAGGACTGGTGTTTTGTGAAGAGGATTTCACATCGCGCAGGCAAAAATTTTTAAAGGGCCATTGATTCTCAAAACGTGTTAATTTTTGAGTACTCAGCTTGAGGTATTTTGAATCTGATCTGCAGAGGAGATGACCCAGTTGGAGTTAAAGGGAGATGCATGCGTTCAGCCCCTCTACAAATCAAACCCTCTCTAAAGCTGAGCGTCTGGAAAGGGAGGTACAGAAAACTAAATGGCCCCTTTGAAAATGTTAACCTCATTTCCATTGCCAATATGAGAGTCTGGCGCTAGTGTCCAGCATGTTCCTATTTGTTAATTGTGAATGCTAAAGTTAGATCTGATAATATTTTGTTTCTTTGGTTGTATAATGCTGTGCAGGGAGATGGGGCTGGTACTAAAATGTTTGCTCTGCTCTGACTTGCATCCCATGCGATCCTCGTGACTTCAGTAGGATTGAACAGTGTAGAACTTGGTCTCTTAAATCTGCCTAAGAATGCCTCTGTCCTTCTGGTGTTTTGCAGAAGCATTTTGATGGGGTGCTGGATGAAGACACTGTGGCTGAGGCCCTGTACAAACTGGGGCATTCAGCCCCCGGCACCAACCTTGTTTACCTTAATCTGTCACTTTCAGTGAGTACAACCAAAGAACAAACATCTTGCAGTAGAGCCAGTGCTGTGATGTGGTTTCTGCTCACAGGTGGCACCATCGACTGTTTCACTCTTAGCAGGAGATGATCTGCTTGCCCAGATATGACCTTGTTTTCAAGAGTTGGGCAAGCTTTTCACCTCCTCTAATTGTCACTTTTGTGTGGGACCTTTGGAAGGCTTCACTCCTCCTGGATCAATATCAGTCCCTTTTGCTTCTCACTAGGGACAGCTGTAGCTGTGGGTGGCAGGGATTCCTCTTTACTCTGTCTCCAGGGTAACTTCCTACTCTTGGTCTGTTCAGCCAGAGCAGAGGAAGAGGGGGATGTGATAATCCCCTGGGAATGTCGCCTTTAACATCACTCTGGTGGGAGGCAATTGCTGCCATCCAAGATTAGCAGAGCTGACCCTGGTTAAAGGTGACTCACCACAGATACCTCTTGCATGCAGCCTGATGTTGTGGCATTTCCCCTGGATGCAGCCACTTCTCATGACTGCATTTTTTCCCCTAATTTTTCCATTTGTGTCTAATTCGGATGCAAATGGACCTTGTTCTGTGTAATCATATTCTGGTGGGCATAGATCCCAGCATCCAATGGGAGGGAGCTGTGGGTGTCTCATTCACACTTCCTTCTACCATATGTCTCTTGAGAAAGCAGATCATGGTTACACAGTGAGTTATTAAAACTCTTTTACTTTTATTTTTCCAGGGGCGTAATTTAAGTGACATTAGCATTCTCTCCAGATACATTCACCTAGAGAAGTTGGAACTTTCATACAATAAAATTAATGGTATGTAGTGAGTACTCCAGTAAACTCTTGGCTCGTAAAATCATTTAAGATGAAAAATGCAGTGTTCCATGGAGTTTTAATATGACAAAACCCGCTTTACACATTAATGGCATTACTTATCCAACTCTGTAGAATGATACAATAGCTGGGTCTCCTTGAGAATGATATATTGATGGCATTCATACATCTGTACCAGTGCTAGGCAAGGGGAGAGTAAAGATTATTGTCCAGTTTATTATTCGGATGTAAAGTACAAAGAACCATATTAGAGCAAGGTTAAGGTTGAGATTTTACGTGTGCAAATGTCAGTGTGTATAAAGTTATGTCTGTGACAGCAAAGATTTCCAGTTGGGGTTGAAGTGTACCAAATTGCCTGCTGCTTTTATGATGATCAGAACTGGGCCGTATGATGAGACCCACCAAATTCCCAAACAAGTCTCATGTCATTTTATTCGGTGTTTGCACAATGGGGTCCTGGTCCATGATCGGATCTTCTAGCTGCTATGATAATAATAATAATAAATTCATAAGTGAGGTCTGTCTAGTAATCTGCTGCTTCATGTAGCCTCTGCCTCAGTATTTCTACACTTGGAATGCTGGAGCCACACAACATCAATGCATCTCGGTGACTGTCAAAACCTCCCTGTGCCCATTTTAATTGCTTCCCAGTACCAAGTGGATGCCTGAACTGAAAGGGGCCCGTTCCCCACGAGATAATTGATCCTTCCTTGAATAATGACCCTTTTAAAATGATGCCTTTTATTAATAATTACTATGATCTAAATTCAGCAAAAAGAAAAGTGCAATCTGTTCTCTTTTGCATATAACTCAAACTTGGTTTGTGTGATGCAGAGTGGCAGGCAGAAGTCTTGGTTTGTGACTGAGCTAAAAGTAAATTTTTAGTTGTGTCTGAGATTAAGGAGCCTACATCTTATTTGAAAATGGGATTTACGCTCCTAAATCATGAAGTGGTTTTTGGAGAATTTTACCACTATGTAATAAGGTTAAATTAGGACAATAGAAAATGAAGCCAATTTTAAATGATGGAGATATGATGTAGGAATTGCGCATTTATCTCAGTCTTTAGTTGTTCACAAACTTTTCTGTAGGAAGAGGGGCTAAGATATTGAATTATTCTGGGCCAAACCTTGATCTTTGTCCGGCTGTAGTCTAAAACTGATTTTTGATTGCTAGTAGATGTAATTATCATATTAAATTATGACCCCATAATCTGTGTATTTCCCTGTGTATTATTTTAATTCATTTTTTATTTCCCCTTGTTATAGATCTGTCTTGTGTCAGTCACATGCCTTATTTACTGGAACTTGATGCTTCCAATAATGAACTAACTACTTACTTTGATTTTAAGGCACCTAAAAATCTCAAGGTAAGATGTGAAAAAATGGCCTTTGTTAGGTTTGAATTCAAAGAGGCCTTTATAATTTAGATGCTGCTTGCTTGCTCTCTCCCTACACTTTCATCTTACTCTGTTTGCAACTAGAAATGTAACCTATTGTTACATCTTTCATTTGGTTTCACATTTCCAAACCTCAAACACTCTGGGGATGACATTTTATGCATTTTGTTGTACTGGTTACAATTATGCCAAATGAATCAAATCTTGAATGGAATTAATTCCCACCTTTCAAACTGAGATCGACTGGTACCAATCATAGGACTGGAAGGGACGTTGGCATGTCCTCTCACTAGTCCAGTCCCCTGCGCTCAAGGCAGGAGTAAGACTTATCTAGACCATCCCTGATAGGTGTCCGTCTAACCTGCTGTTAAAAAATCTCCAGTGATGGAGATTCCACAGTCTCCTTAGAGGCATAAATAGTTCTACTTTCTCTGCTGTTGTTTTGATACAGTCCACTTTGGGCTGCAAAGATCTGATCGTTTTGAAACTCTACCCCTACGGATTTCTCTGCTTTTTGCACCGCCTCTCTAGACTTGATGGATCATTGCCAGGGCCATTAACAATGTCTGTAGAAGGAATACACAATAGTTAAGGAAGCTTCCAAAACTTAAGCAATGTATCTCATAAAATGCCCTTTTGTTTATGTCTCCCCACATATTAATATTAATGACTCTTTTATTTCCGCTATACACCCCATCACAAGTTTAATGGAAAATCCATTTAGTTTCACAGGGCAGCTGAAAGTGCTGAAGAGAGGAAGCAACTTCATGCCTTTTTTTTCTCTTTTCAGGAGGTGGATTTTTCATACAACCGAATACCTGAAATGCGGGATCTGTCTGCATACCAGTCACTTACTAAACTCACACTGGACCGTATCCTTTGTGGAAACCACAACAGAAGGTGGTTTGTTGTTTTTGTGAAGGGCTGTTCATTCTGAATAGCTGCTCATCTTCACTGTGTAGTATTACTTAATCAGACAATTCTGCCTTGAAAATCAAAGTGAAATAATTCTTAATCTAATGATGAAATTGATTTTAGTTTAATAAAACATTAATATTTATAAAGGCAGAGTGGGCGGGAGTGTTTGTAAAGATTTCTACTCCTGTCAAGGAAAAACAAAAAAACCCTTCATGCCCTGAAAAGCGAAGGAAGCTGTGAGTCATCCTCCCTAGGCATGGCAAAGATGATAAACAAATGCTCACTGCAGCACTGGGATATGAAGTGTGAGGTTTGGAGTTTAACTCCTTTGTGCCCAGATTCAGAATTTCCATAAGCTATAAGTGAGAAGCTGGGAGAGAAAGACAGGGTGAATCTCTCCAAAATTGCCTGTTCTATCATTCCCTCAGAAGCACTCCTACACTGTCATGGCAGGGTATTGGGTTACATGGACCATTATGGTACGCAGACTTATTCTTCTTACGTTGTACTCCTGTTAAATAACAGATTTAATGTTAATATGAGTAATAAATAATAATTACTTGGGCCGGGGATTCTATTATATTAATTTAGATGTAATATATGGGCTAAAGATGTTAACATAACATACTCACTATCCAACATTAAAGGGTCTTAAAGAAGGCCTGAGGTTTTGTATACAAAGACCTCAGCTTGCTTAGTACCATGGCAAACATACTATTAACAAGCCTTTGAACTTTAGAAGGAAAAGCAATTAACACAATTTGAAATGTAAAATACTAAATAAGGCTTTCCTTGTAATAATATCCCTTAGTCCCGTTCACCGGAGAGAGTTTTTAAAAGAAAAAAACCCCTTTGTTTGGCAGTCTTTTCACTGATGGTAATAACTATCTTTTGGGGGAAGAGAGAAGGTTAGTTCAGATGGGTTAGAGCTGCTGCTGCTGCTGTGGTTCAAAGTCCAACCAGGTGATGGTTGGGATCCAACTGGAGCCAGCAGAAGTGGTGATGTCATTTGAGTCCCTCTGTCTCTGGTTTGACGTGGTCAGGGCATTTTTCAGGATTAGGATGAAGTTCCAGGATCCCAGGAGATGGTAGGGATGAGACCCATGATTCATAGATTCTTTGGGTATGTCTGCGCTGGGGACTTTGTTAAGTTGACCTAACAAGGTTGACTTTAAGTCGACTTAAAGTCGACCTTGTTAAGTCGATTTAGAGAGTCCACATTGAAAACTCCCGTCGACTGCCTGCGTCCAAACTGGCAGGTGCTAGGTTGACGGAGAAGTGGTGCGTTGTGGATAGCTGGGAGGGGGCCTAGAGGCCAATTAAGTCAATTTATGAACTTTCCCCGTCTACACTGGATTAAGTTGACTTAATAAGGTCTACTTAAGCGTTAAGTTGACTGTAAGAGGTGGTGTTATTAAGTCGACTTAAGGAAGCCCTTAAGTCAACTTAATAAAAGCCAATGTGGATGCAGGAGTCTGTAGGTCGACTTAACCTTCCTTAAGTCGACCTAAGGCTCCAGTGTAGATGTACCCAAAGACTCTAAGGTCAGAAGGGACCAGTATGATCATCTCGTTTAACCTTCTGCACAATGCAGGCCACAAAACTTCACCCACCCACTCCTGCAATAAGCCTCTAACCAATGATTGAGTTATTGAAGTCCTCAAATCATGATTTAAAGACTTTAAGATACAGAGAATCCACCAGCAAGTGAGCCATGCCTAATGCTACAGAGGAAGGCGAAAAACCCCCAGAGCCCTACCCAATCTGTTCTGGAGAGAAATTCCTTCCTGTCCCCAAATGTGGTGATCAGCTAAACTCTGAGCATGTGGGCAAGTCTCACTAGCCAGACACCTGGAAAGAATTCTCTGTAATAACACAGAACCCACCCCATGTACCCTCCCTTCTTAGGCCACCGGCATATCCACCACCAGTAGTCAAAGATCAATCAATTACCAAACGAGGCCGTCCCATCACACCATCTCCTCCATAAGTTTATCACGCTCTGTTTTGAAGGCAGTTATGTTTTTTGCCCCCAGTAGCTCATTTTAGTCCCAAAATCTCTTCCTCTAGAGACCCCAAAAGGGAATGATAGGTAAAATAGCCTACTCCTTCTTATTTTGTCAACCAATTAGGCCCAATTAAACACCCCAGCTTTAGTTCACTGATTTCTGTTTGCACACGTTTCCGGTTTACCAAGCATGATTTTAACACAGCCTGGACTTTTATCAGGAGGCCTTTCTATATGGACTAATTCAGTCTTTCCTGTCTCTGTCATACCTTTCCCATCACCATTTCTTATTCTAGGCTATTGTGAGATTTTATAAAATGTCACATACTTGTTACAGTTGAGCTAAGAATTAGTGTAAATTTGTAGGCCCAATTGTCACTGCCCCCAGGAACTTACAATCCACGTACAAGTCAAGAGAAAACAGATGGATCTTAACAGATGGAGAGTACACACAGTGTTGGTGACCGTGATTAGAATTGGTCTCAGCACACCAGTGGCTTAACAGTTGTCAAGAAATAATAGACAGCACAGCAAAGGAAAGAGGACGTTCACACTTGTAGCATGAAAGGGAATTAAGCGTATATATAGATTTAATTTGATTGAAAATCAGCTTGGTGACAGATGAGCTGCTTTAGTTGGACAAACATTGTGCTGTGTAACCCCAAAATTGACTGATTTTCCAAGTTCCCACAGAATCCATGGAGGCTAAGGCCATTAAATGTCAGTGGGCAAGTTTGTGTTCTACATGCGGTGCAAGCTGTTCTCAAAACCACCTCCAGTCTGTAAGTATTCTGCCCAGGTTATGAGACACCATTCTGGTGGAAATCTGATAAGGATGTATTAGATACTTAAATTTCTTCACTGTCTGCTTTTCCAAAGCACTTGCTGTGCCAAGCTGCCTTTATTCCTCCTAAAAAACCAAGGAGCCCTGTGGCACTTTTACAGACTAACAAATTTATTTATCGCATGAGCTTTCTTGGGAGAAAATCCCACTTCTCCTACGTTTTCCAAGGCTTGGTCAACACTTCAGACTTACATTGGCATTGCTGTGTTGGTCAGGAGTGTGGAAAATCCACACTCTTGACCAAAATACCTAAACTCCAGTTTAGACACAGCTGTGTTGGCAGACGAGTAGTTCTTTCTGCTTAGATAATGGCAGCTGGAGAGGTGGCGTGTCTGCATGGACAGAACTCCTCCTTCTGTCGGTGTACAGTGCTTTTAAAGAAGGGGGATATACCATCCACAACCATGTCAGCATGTAGTCGGTAGTGAAGACACGGTCTAAGCTAATGCTCTGGGTGGCTTCCTTACTAAAGAGAATTCTTTTGGGGTTTAAGGCTGGTGGGTCCTGCCAGCATGCTGAGGGTTTAAGTGATAGCCATAGATGAGGTTGGGAAAGAATTTTCCACCAAGTCAGATAGGCATAGGCCTCTGCAGCATATAACATGGGTCACTTGCTGGTGGATTCTCCGTAACATGAAGTATTTGAGGATTTCAATAACTCAGTCTTAGGTTGGGGTCTATTATAAGTGAGTAGGGGAGGTTCTGGGGCCTGCATTGTGCAGGCGATCAGACTAGATGATCATAATGGTCCCTTCTAGCTTTATAGTCAATGAGTCTTGCATTACTATATAAGCTTATAGATACTGCAGTTTAAGATCCAATTTTCTCCTGCTTTGTGAATGGCATCCTCAGTCTTTGTTCCAGGGGAAAGAGGATTGCAGGCTGTATTGTTTTGGTTCTTTGTCCCTCGTTACTGAAGGATGTTATTTCAGCATCCTTTTTTTCTCAGAGGGCGAGTTAGCTCATTTACAGGCTGTTCAGATTACATTATTGACAAGTTTCACAAAGCATACAGATGACACAGTTCTTGTTGGAGAATGGTACTGAGACATAATCCCTTTGCATTTCAAATTTCCTATTGCAAAAGCAAGAAATAATGTGACAAATAGAAAAGGGTCAAGGGTTGTTTATCACTGATCGGAATAGGAATAAGGATTTTTCATTTGCTTTGAACTCAGCAGCTCAATATCTTTATTTGATTTGTTGCCAGCAATATGGGCAGAACAACTCTGACATGCATGGAAGTGCATGAGGACCATTTGAAATTCAGAACATGAGTGCAGAGTTTAAAATGCAACATGGCACCATTCCTAACATGTGTCAAGCAAAACTCACAGAAGACATGGCAGCCAAAACAAGCTGTTCTCTATAATCTACAAATGAAACAACATTGCTTAAATATCTTACAGTGGCGGAAGTGTTTGGGATGCATTTCTTAGCAGATAATAACTAAGCATCTCTTGCTGTATTTCAGTGAGCTATGATGCAGATGGTAAGGTCATTGCAAGTTTTCTTGACAGTTGCATACACAAACACACCTGACAGGATTATAAATTAATCTCTTTGGAGAAAATGGTCTAAAATAGGAATACGGATTACGAAGGTACTGAGCAAGCTGTTGTAGTGGGTCTCGAAGACTCTAAATTGGTTGTTAGTGCTAACCTCTTTGCTGCATGTTATTGGTGTGCTTGCCTTTTATTTTGCATTGATATGCCTCTTAGGCTATGTCTACACTTGCAAATTAGTTTGAATTAAGGAAGCTTAATTCGAACTAACTTAAGCCTTGGCCACACTAGGCTTTCATTAGTTCGAATTAAGGGCTTCCTTAATTGGAACTAATAAATTCGATTGCTTAGTTCGAACTAACCCTTAATTGGAAAGAGTTAGTTCAAATTAAGTCAATGTGGCCATATTAGTTCGAACTAACTGCTTAGTTCAAACTAATCGGCAGATTGACCTTCCTGCAACTGACTAATTCGAACTAAGCAAGTGCCCTGCATGGCCATGGCTAGTTCGAACTAGCATTTTGGTGGGGCCGTGCTAGTTCGAATTAAGGTAATTCGAACTAGCTTTTGTAAGTGTAGACATAGCCTTAGAAACTAATAGGCTTGTCTTGTGTTTACTGGCAATCAATGACTGATTGATATTGGTCATAGAGGAACCAATCATATTCCTGAAGTTTTGCCAGAGGCTTCAGTTGAACAGTCTTTGTTTTAAAATCACTGTCTGAATACCAAGTATGGTGTAGTGTACTTAATCCTGTCTCAGCACAGGAAGACGGACTAGGTGACCTCGCGAGGCTCCGTCCAGCACCATATGTCTATGATTCTGTTGTGGTCTGAGGTCACTTTTCAAAACATGTCAACCAGTCTAGCATAGGCTCTATAGCATGACAGATCCACAGTAGGAAAATGATAGATGCTAGTAGGTAGGAATCCAGGATAAAGCATGGTGTAGGGGTTCAGCTGTCTGATTCTGTTGGTGCAGGTTGGGTCAAACCATATTAGGGTGTGTATGGCAAAATCTGATCAATCCTTGGTCATTCAACACAACACAGTCAACCTATGGAACTCATTGACTGGGGATGTTGTGAAGGCCAAAAATATAACTGGGTTCAAAAAAGAATGAGAGAAGTTCATGGAGGAGAGGTTCATCAATGGCTATTAGCCAGGAGGGTCAGAGACAGAAGCCTGAGTGTCCCTAAAGTTTTTCATGCTATTAGCCTGAGTGTCCCTAAACTTCTGATTGCCAAAAGCTGGTAGTGGACGACAGGTATGGATCACTCGATAAATTGCCCTGATCTGTTCATTTCCACTGGATTGTCTGGCCCCAACCACTGTCAGAAGACAAGCTATTGGAGTTGATGTACCACTAATCTGCCCCAGTATGGCTGTTCTTGTATTCTTATAACAAGACTGTATTTGCTTTCGTTATCCTTGTAGGTTACATGCAGCATCCTAGTTGTATTTGATTAGAATTTATGGTATGGTTCTGTCTGGAAAAAAAAAATCTGATCAATTGTCTATGGGCCGCCAAGATCTGAAATGTGGTTGGCTGTGTTACAAAAAAACCTTTGTCGTCCTAGTTTTCAGGCTGTGGTATCATTCTCCCATATAAATTGAAATGAAATATTGTTGTCCGGGTGAGTTTCTATAGGCATCTCTCTGCATTCTGCTTGTTCTACTTTGGAATATTGTGCCAGTTATTTATGTTCTCTTGTTTTTAAAGTATCTGATTCCAATTTGGTCTCCTATGGTATGTTTTGTTTTGCCTTCTCTTTACTTTAAATTAAAATGACACAGCCACCACTCCTTGGACACAGAGTCAGTACCAAGGCTGTAGTAACTTATTTCACATTCAAGTAAAAATGTTAATATCTATAATACCATAGAGAACAGCCATTAGAATTATTCCTCATTATGCTTTCTGGTCTGTGTAGAAGTGCTTTGGGGTCTCGTTGGGCTAGGTGGTGCACAAACATACGGTAAAATATGGTCACTGCCTCAAAGAATGTACAGTTTTGAGCCCTGATCTGCCAACTGACTTGACATTGGGGGAGTCCCATTGACTTCAGCGTAAAGAATGCCCACATGTATGAAGTTTCAGAATTGGGGCTTGGGGTCTGAGAGACAAGATGTAACTGGTAGTTGAAACAAATAAGTTACAGAGGAAGGAAGAATACAGTTTATTAGTAAAATGAATGTGTCTGAGAGAGAAAGAGAGAGAGCTAGCTGTTAATCAAGTTCTAAATATTGCTAAAAAAATTTTGTATGTGATTATTTTCCTTAAGTGCGACACTGACACATAGATAATAGCATAGAGGATATCAGAGGGCTAGAGAAGTGCCATAGTCTGACTTATCTTAGTCTGGCACACAACCGGATCACTACAATCAGTGGTCTGAAAAACTTACCTATCAAAACACTCTGTCTGGTAAGTGATGAGTTAATTTTTTTTTTTAAATAAAGGATTTTTTTTTAATAGCCCAGATCAGCTTCTTAAGAAATGTGTTTGTGATAAGTAGGCTGGCTTCTATGGGTCTCTTTATAGTGGACACAAGTAAACGTTGGTTAAAATTTTGCTTTTGTACTACTATATACACTTTTAGTAACTTCATTTCTCATTTTCTCTTTGGTAACCTTTTAAGAAGTTAAAAATATGCAGGGCCAGACCAACTATGTAGGTGAACTAGGCAATCGCCTAGGGCGCCAGGCTTTAAGGGGCTCCAAATAAGACAGAAGTTATTTTTTTCTCTATTTAAAAATACATTAATATGTTATCTCTTATAACATTTGGGGGAGGGAGTGCCAAAATCATAGTTTGGCTAGGGCACCAAAAACCCTTGGGCCAGCCCTGAAAATATGAACAATGTATAGGGCCCGAATTTAGTGTATGTCCAATTTTATTTTGAAAGAATCAGATGTATAGAAAAAACCCGATTAATTGCAAAAACTTGAAAACTGATGTTTTGAAATAGACATTCCCTCGCATAGTTGTTTTGGTTCACGGTAGCACTGTGCTAGGGAATGAGATTTAAAAGAGTCAGTGACCAGCCTACCTTTCTTTTCCAAGATGAGTGAAATTTAGTAAGTTAATAACATCCATTAAAAAAGGAAATTTGTATTTTGAGGCTCGGGAAGTAAAAATGGCCTCCTAGTATAATGAATAAGTCATGAGCATTGTTTCAGGATACCTTGGTATTGTTCTTCTCTCTGCTATTGATATTGCATATGGTTCATTTACCTCAGTATGCCTTTGTGTCTGTTTCCCCATCTGTAAAATGCAGATAATACCTAGCCTTATATGTAAAGCCCTTTGAGATCCTTGACTGAAAATTACTCTGTAAATGCTAAGTAGTAATAGCTGTAAATGGTGTTAGAAACATAGGTCAGACTATTTTAAAATTATGAGTGGACACTGTGCTTTTAAGCAGTTGTAAAAGCACAAATTATATTACTCCACTTCTTCATTTAATTTTCTTTGTAATTAAGATCTTAAAACTATGGAATTGATATAGTCAAGAACCTGAAGCTGAAAACACAAATGTACATGCTACAGTTTATACATATTGGCTATGGCTACACTAGAAAAGTTAAGTCGACTTTTGTTAAGTCGACTTTAATAAGGCAACTTTAAATCGACTTAAAATTGACCTTATTAAAGTCGACTTAACAAGTGGCACCACTTTCTGTCGACTTAGTCCACTTCGTTAAGTTGATCTAACTGCCCTTAGGTCGACTTAACAAAGTGGACTTATGTGTCCACACTGGGCTTAAGTCGACCTAAGGAAGGGTTAGGTTAACCGAAGGGGGCTTAAGTCGACCTAATGAGGGGTAGTTATTAAGTCGACTTAAGCTTTCATTAAGTCGACTTAATTTCTTAAGTCAACTTAATGAAAGCTTAGTGTGGACGTGGCTTAATTTAAGTCGACTTAAGCCTCCTTAAGTCGACTTAAATTGCCAGTGTAGACATAACCATTAATAGCAAGTAAATAAATAAGTGTGTCACATAAAGCAAGTTCTTTATTTTTCCATCTTTAACATTTTTAGTTTGTTTTTCTCTGCTAAAGTACAAAATGCCAGTGTAGCATAGAAAATAATAGTTAAATCCTACTTAAATCAAATGCACTTGTTCCTTGCATGTCTTTAACTGATTATCTTATTTTAATATTTACTAAATGTGTTCATTTTTAACAGTGGACAAAGTAATGAACACTCTTGTATTACAGATAGACATTCTTTGCTAATCTCTATGCCAATGGCTCTTAGTGGAAGTAGAAAAGATTGATTCAGATTGGGGGAAAAAAATCCTATATTAAAAAAACTGGAATGAATTCTAAACTTGTTGAAAACTAAATTTTCAGGGTGATCACTGTTCTCTTTCTACAGTTAAAAACTATTCATTCATCCTTTCCATTCTTTAAGTAGAAACAGAGCAAGTAACCTCATTTCTCTATTTCTGTTTCCCCATCTGTAAAAGGGCCTAACAATACCTATAACTAATTAGTTGTGTTTAAAAATGTTTTAAAGGTAAGAACAACTATGAAACTGCCAAAGATTAGTATAACCATGCTATGTATTTCTGGGCTTTCCATAAAGCTATGATTGCTCACATAAAGACTCCTCTTTTTATTGTAATCAGCAAAGAAGATAATTATATAAAAACAATGTATGTAGTGAAATTTCAATGTAGTGTTTTCTTTTACAAATTCAATTAAGATGCAAATAGACTGTACAGGGCAGAAAAGGGTTATTTGTTCTCATTGATTCAGCTTTCTTTCCTGTTCCCCCTTGAGGTCTTTAGGATAGAAAATATAAAGGTCTCAAGTTCAGAAGAAGGAGTGTCAGTAATTGGAAATACCGCTTAGGTATGCCAAAGGGCCCATATTCTGCTCTTGTGTGCAAAAAATAATGCGTGGTGCACTAATGAGCTGGGACGCTGACCAAGTTTATACTTTTCAAAAGAGGATCCCCACACAAATATCTTTTGCACACAGAATTTTGTGTGGACCATTTACAGCAACACTTTACAGCAACAACTCTTCACTGTATCTTATTGAACAGAAGTCTCATGAGGAAGAGGAAAGGAGGAGAAATCCTCCTTGCTATTAATAGCCTGATCAAAGATTTAAAAGTCATGAAAAATGTCAAGGACAGACAACCGGATCAACATTGCAACCCACTTATTTATTTATTTCTCTAGTTTCGAAATATTTATTCATAGAATCTGAAGTTCACAAACAGCTTTCAGTACAAAGTGACACTGGTGGAAGGAGGTGCATAGCTTTCAAGGATATGGTTCCTGATTGTGTCAAGTGTAGAGCCTATCTGGGTAGATTCAGTAATCAAGGCTTAAGATTAACACACAAAGGCTATGTCTACACTTATAAAAGTTAGTTTGAATTAGTTAATTCGAACTAACTAATTCAAACTAATTTTAGTTAGTTCGAATTAACTTAGTTCAAACTAGCATGGCCCCACTAGAATGTTAGTTCGAACTAAGCAAGTGCCACACATGGCACTTGCTTAGTTCAAATTAGTCAGTTGTATGAAGGTCAATCTGCCGATTAGTTCGAACTAAGGAGTTAGTTCGAACTAATATGGCCACATTGACTTAATTCAAACTAACTAGTTCGAATTAAGCATTAGTTCGAAGTAAAACAAGGTTTTACTAATTCGAACTAACTTTTCCTTAATTCGACTTAAGGAACTGCTTAAGTCAAATTAAGGAAACTCAAGTGTAGACGCAGAGTAAATTAAGTCGATATAAGCCTGATTAAGTCGAGTTAATTTACAAGTGTAGATGCACCCAAAGCTAGCATGCTATACCATGCTAAGAGTTAGTGATGGAGTAGCTGTCTGACTCAAGAATCTCCAAGAAATGAAACTATGAGGAACCTAGTCCAAAAATGAGACCTTATCTGGTTCCTCTTCTGGAGAAAGGGGTTCCCCAGTATTGTGTGGTATACAATGAAAAGCTACTTTAGGGGACCCAAAAGAATTAGCATTTCCAACTACCAGATTCTGATATGCTTTCTTACAATAATTTCAGTGGGTATTCATGGAATAAGATGCTAACCACACTGGAGGTTTGCTTAGTTTAACACGCATCGAGGTGAATAGGATAAGCTGACACATCACAGAGCTATAGTGTCAGGCTTTCTGCAGATTCAGGAAAACAACTTTGTGTTGGTTTATGTTCAGTTTACATTTCAATCTTTTTGCAGTCATATAGGTTACAAATATATTTTTTTAGTAGATGAAAGCTTGGCTTCTGAGGCACATTTCTACAGTGGGGAAATGATTCTGTAGCCACTTCCATGGCTTTGAAATTGCAGAGAAAATCAGGGCTCAGTTTATTATTACTGACACTCTGCAGCAATCTTCTACGTAAGGTGCTGTACTGAAGATAAATCAGTCAGGAGGTTGTCCCATTTGTTAATCCCTGAACAGAGTGAGGAACTATAAACTGGCATCACAAGGCAAGAATGGGAGTATGCTGAGGGACAATGTTCTTTTCAGAAACACACAGGAGAAGAGAAATGATTTTTCCTGTTATACTAAGCATCTGAATGGCCTTTAAAGTGAACACAGACATTAACTCATCTAGGCAGTTCTTATCAGACACTTTTTTTTTGACCTGTGAAATCTTTTGAGGATTTATATGTACTTTGGATTGATTTTCAGTGCTCTAACCAGATTGAGAAGATAACCGGTTTGGAAGACCTGAAAGCCCTCCACAGCTTGGACTTGTCCAGTAATAAAATCAGTAGCTTAGAAGGTTTGGAGGAGCATGATCTACTAGAGGTGATCAACCTAGAAAATAACCAGGTAACATTATGCATGCTAATCTGAATTCTATCTTTTCCTGAAATTCAACTCTTTGAAGGTTGAGCCAAAAAATCCCATAGTACTCCAAGAAATAAATGGCTAAAGCAGTGACATTTTTCATTTTATGATTCATTCTGCCACCCTTCTCTTGTTTAATTGTTGTTAGTACTCCCTGCTCTTGTTTAATTGCTTGGACTAATTTTTGTTGATGTGGCTAACTCTGAAGGAACACTTTAAGCTCATGACTCTGAAGGAGTGACAGCATTACCTAATACCACATTGTAAGGAATGCCTGTGCTGCCTTCCATTCAGCCGTGCCAGAGAACCTCTATTTATGCTTTAGCTCCTCCAGCACCTAGACCCAACAGATCTTGCCAAAGTCGCTCAGTTCTGCAACATGCAGGAGGTCAGACTAAGTGATCAGGTGGTCCCTTTTGACCTTAAAGTCTATGAGCTTCTCCTGGGCCTCTCAGGGGTTTTTCAGGGTTTTTGTCTACACTAGAAAAGTTAAGTCGACTTTATTAAATCGACTTAACAAGAGTCGACAACTTTTCTAGTGTAGACATAACCCCTTGTCAACCTTATTAAGTCGACTTAACATTTTAAGTCAACTTAATAATGTCGAGTTAGGCGCTAATCCCCGTCCACACTGGCTTAAGTCGACCTAAAATGAAGTGTTATTAAGTCGACTCAAGGAAATGCTTAAGTCGACTTAAGGAAAGCCTAGTGTGGACATGGACTAGTTTAGGTCAACTTAAGCCTCCTTAAATTGACCTAATTTGTAAGTGTAGATGCACCCTCAGAGAATACCAATCATGGGGCATATATACTTTGGATTGATTTTCAGTGCTCTAACCAGATTGAGAAGATAACTGGTTTGGAGAACCTGAAAGCCCTCTTCAACTTGGACTTCTCCAGTAAAATGGCTGTAAAATGGTTTTTATTATGTAAAGAAGTCTTCACTGGAGACTAGGCTCAGACCACCCAAATCTTTTTTTGTATGTCATCTTAATAAGGATTTGAATGCTGGGCCCCCAGGCAAATGGTTAATCTTTAATCCAGCATATCATTGAGCCACCAAGTTCTTTAATTTCAGAAAAGACCCTCAGTGGATGAAGTAATATCTTTTATTGGACCATCTTCTGGTAGGGTGTGGGGGGTCAGGGAAAGATATTATCTCACCCACTTCATCTCGCTAATATTCTGGGACCAACAAGTCTACCACATTGCATATCTCAGTAAATGAGTCAGTCACCTGCCAAAGCCAAAACTTTGTGGTTATGACCCTAACCCATGTGAAATTTTGTATTTAAAAATGTAGACAAAAAGTTTCGGTAAAAACTGAAAATTGAAAAATTTAGATTAGTCTCCCAATTTTCAGGAAACACCTGTCAGCGTTAACACAATCATTGTGAATTCTCTTTATAGCATCACATTCAGATCAATGTCGAAAGGCACTTCAGTGTTTAAAATCACACAAAACAGAAAGCTATCTATAATTTGGTTTAGCATTAATAATACAGCCTCTGTTGCCACATGATGTTTTCATTGTTCTTTATAGCAAGCAGAAGCTATTAATTCTGCCTCATCAACATTTGGTTTATGCCTTCTTTTAATGAAATGTTACTGAAACTGAGAATGAATTGCTACCTTTCCAATATCTCCTTCTCTAGGGTCATTTTGAAGGAATATTATTTTAACATTAGTAAAATTTCAAATTTTGTCTACCTGAAAAAGTTGCAAAAGCTATCCAGTGTTTAATCAATATCTTAGAATGGTTGGTGTTCTTTTTTTAACAAGGGCATTAGAGCCAGTTTATTTGATCTAAAATTCCAAACAATGTTACCTACTACTAAGGAGCAGAGTTTCCTCTGTTATCATAAACAACGAAAGTCCTGTGGCACCTTAAAGACTAACAAATTTCTTTGGGCGTAAGCTTTCGTGGGCGGCAATCCACTTCGTAAAATGCATCACTTCATCAGATGCGTGGGTTGCAGCCCATGAAAGCCTATGCCAGAAGAAATTTGTTCGTCTTTAAGGTGCCGCAGGACTTCCGTTGTTTTTGCTACATCCAGACTAACATGGCTACCTCTCTGGGACTCTGTTATCATAAATGATCACACTGATTTCATCTTCCGCTTTCAAAGGTTATAAGAAAGGTCTGGAACCGGTTCTAATTCTTGAATGGTCCTCAAAGCACTTGCAGCTACTTCCATCTGAATGGATTGGAGGCAGGTCTTATAGTTTTTACATCCTTGAACTTCAATCCCTCGGCACATGGAGCAGCTTTCTGATCTGTGACCCTCATTTAGATACCTTAGGCTATGTCTACACTTGCTAAAATTAGTTCGAATTAGTTAGTTTGAACTAACTAATTCGAACAAATTTTAGTTAGTTCGAATTAGCTTAATTCGAACTAGAAAAAGTTCGAACTAAGCAAGCACTTGCTTAGTTCGAATTAGCGATCCCCATTCATTTCAATGGCCGGTTAGTTCGAACCAAGAAATTAGTTCGAACTAACATGGCCACATTGGCTAATTCAAACTAGTTAGTTCGAATTAAAGCCTTACTTCTGAAGCCCTATTTGAAGCCCTAGTATTAGTTCAAATTAAGGAAGCCCTTAATTCGAACTAACTAAAGCCTAGTGTAGCCATGGCTTTAGTTAGTTCGAATTAAGCCTCCTTAATTCAAACTAACTTGCCAGTGTAGACATAGCCTTAAAGAGTGATTATGCAGATCAGAATAGAGAATTTAGAGCTGCAACAGGGGAGTTCCTTGATCTCTAGATCTTTGCAGGTTCTGCCCTATGTAGGAAGTAACAAAGATCTTATCAGAAATTTTCCCTCTTAAAAACTACCCTACTGTACAGAAACAAAAAGAAAAACAATAAATGATCTATTTCCCAAGAGAAGCTTCCATCTGGGGAATAAACAGTGGCCAACCAGATAAGAAACAGAGAGAATATGAGCTTGCTGCTTTGGCAGTTGGAAGGAATTGCTGGTTTATGGTAGGCCATGCTGCATGCTGTAGCCTCACATAGAACTTTCCCAGGCACAGGTGCATTCTGAGAGCTGTCAAAAGTGCCTCATGTAACCGTCATGGCTAGGATAGACAGTTTTTGATCAGTGAAATATTTTGAATTTCCTTTTTCCAAGGGGCCATGGAGGCTGAGCTTTCCTCTCATCCCAGAGGTAGGTGTAGGACACATTGGTAGGGCAGCATCAGGAAATCTTTAGCTACCACTGCATGAACTATATAGAGAGAAAGATTAAAATAGCTATCCAGAGATATCATTATTTGGGGATCTTTTTGATGAACTGCATTCATGATTCAGTAAAACTCAGAGCAGTAACATAACATTAGCTTGGTTAGATGCACAGTACATCTGTTTTAAAGACAAGTGTCTCATTAATTGCTCTGTGATGGCACCTGTGTTACTATATGAGCACTGTCGGAACATTTTTCCTTTACGTACTACTCTATTGGAATTCTTCATCCATACTATCAAACCAGTAGGTCTGGAAAAAATGAATGAATAAGGTACAGCAATCGCTACTGACTTTCAGCAGGTGCTCAGTATCCCTGTGTAAAAAGAGAAATCACAATTCTACTGTATAAAATAGCAGGATTTTTTAACGTACCCACAATCAAAACATAGTGACAGTGTTCCTGCAGCAGCATCGATGTTGGCGTAAATGTGTTTGCATTGCAAGCAGCCTTACTTGCTCTGGAGATGACTCATTTCCAGGTGAACTCACTCCCACACTTATTTTTCTTCTGGAAGATCAAGGAGATTTTAGCATTGCAAGAGGGAGTCATTAAGAGTGTTACAGAGGCTAAGAAGAGATCAGGTGGGGCAGGAGTTGTTTGACACTTAGAGGAACCCTGGGCAAACTATCCAACACAATTTCAACAATAAAGCCTGGCAACCAAAGCTATGTCTTGCAACTTTTTGGGAGTCTTTTTTCCCCAAAGTTCAATTTCAGAAAAGCTTGGCATCATTCGCTATCACTCACCATTGGTTCTGGCCAAGAAGAGATCTGATACAACCCTGCTAAGTCAGAGTGGCTCCACATACCTATAGGCTTTCCATGACACAGTAGATTGATGATACAATTTAATAGAGTCATTCACAATTCAGAAGTGGTACAGACCAAACCTGCAATTCATCACAGTGTCATTTCAGGACTCTATAAACACATTTCACTTTATTTTTTGTGGCTGCTTTATAAGTAGGCAAAGATAACATTTTTGAAACACCGCAGAATGATTTAAAAGATTTATATTAACTGGCTCCCACAAGGATGACTTAAAAGCCAATTTTTCAAAAGTGGGCACAACAGTCTTATCTGCAAAAATGTATGTGCAATGATCTTCAAAAAGCCATGTGTAGGAACACAACGAATATGATTGCAGAGGCAAATGGATAATTGTGTGCATGAAGGAGTACTTGCATGTGTGCAGATAATAGGGGTTGGATGACTTCCTGTTCAGGGGTCATTTTATACACAAATCCACTGACAGTGTATCTATGCAGAATCATTCAGTCTCTTGTGTTGGTTTTCAGTATGGAGAGTGTATAGGTAAGTGATGACATGTCTTGTTTTAATTGTCAAGTCCTGTGATTGGTCTTAGCATTCAAAAGCAGCCAGCCATGCGGATTTCAGAGTGAGGTCCTCAACTGTGCCTTTGCTTTGGACACCAAATGAAAAAATAAAAAGTCCCTTACAGAAAGGGAGGTTTTTTTCCCCTGCGTATGACTCTAAACCTACAGGAATTGACTGCAAGCTGCAGTCTTTCAAGGCACCCCATTGCCTGGTTATACAAACAAGGAGTCCTGGGGCATTTTTAAAGACTAACACATTTATTTATTGCATGAGCTTTCATGGGTGTAATCCTACTTCATCGGATGCATGAAATGAAAACTGTAGCATACAGAGAAAGGTAAATCACAAGGCCAGTTCAGTCTTTTTCAGCAAACCAAACAAGTTGTTTTGGTTCAAACGGTGTGGAGCAACAGATGAGAAGGTGAAAATGTTAAAAGCGGGGAAAATCACCTTTGTGAACCATTCCGAATCCCTATTCAGACCTCATCTAATGGTGTCAAATTTGCATATGAATTTCAGCCCTGCAGTTTCATGTAGAAGTCTTGTTTTAATGTGTTTCTATTGAAGCACTGTAACTGTCATGTCTTTTACAGAATGTGCAGGGAGATTGAAGTGTTCCCCTATTGGTTTTTGAATGTTACCCTTCTTGATATCTGATTTGTGTCCATTTATTCTTTTGTGCAGAGACAGTTCAGTTTGGCCAGTGTATAAGATAGAGGGGCATTGTTGCACATGATGGCATGTATCACATTGGTGGATGAGAAGGTGAATGAGCCCCCGATGGAGTGGCTGGTTTGGTTAGGTCCTATGATGGTGTCACTTGAGTAGATATGTGAGCAGAGTTGGCGACACAGTTTTTAGCAAGGATAGGTGCCTACCTTAGTGTTTCTGTTGTATGGTGTGTACTTGCTGGTGAGTATTTGCTTAAGGTTGGGGGACTGTGTGTAAAGAAGGAGTGGTCTACCTCCCATGGTTTGCGAGAGTGAGAGATTGTCTTGCAGGAAAGGCTGTAGATCCTTGATGATGTGTTGGAGAGTTTTGCCTTGTGGGCGATAGGTGATGACGAGTGGCATTCTGTTGTTTTCCTTGTTGGATTTGTCCTGTAGTAGTTGACTTCTCGGTACCTGTCTGGCTCTGTTGATCTGTTTCTTCACTTCTCCAAGTGGGTATTGTAATTTTAAGAATGCCTGATAGAGATCCTGAAGATGTTTTTCTCGGTCTGAGGGATGGGAGGAAATGTGAGTGTTTATTAGGGCTTGGCTGTAGACAATGGACCCCAGAGTGTGCCCCAGTTAAAAGCTGGAAGGATGTAGGTAAGTCTAGTGGGCAGTAGATTTCTGGTATAGGGTGGTGTTTATGTGTCCGTCACTTATTTGTACTGTAGTGTCCAGAAAGTGGCTGTTCCGTATGGAGTAGAGCAGGCTGAGATTGATGGTGGGGTGGAAATTGTTGAAATCTCAGTGGAATTTCTCAAGGGCCTCCATTCCGTGAGTCCAGATGATGAAGATGGTGTCAATGTGGCATAAATAGAGGAGTGGCACTTGGGTATGATAGCTGAGGAAGCATTATTGTAAGTCAGTCATAAAAATATAGACTATTACCTGGCTAGTTCACGTCAGCAAGAAGTACTACTGTATGATAACTATTGTTTAATGACCTGTCTGAAACATGTTGGTAGTTTGTATATTTCCTCTTAGTCCGGAGTCTACATTTCAAAAAATTAAAATTGGGCACTCTAGGGTTTGACAGGGTACTGTGCAAAAGGTTGGAGAGAGCCGTGTCTTTTAAAATAACCATACAGTCTTGCCTAAGCAAGTTTACTATAACGGAAATTACTGGAGTTGTGTGACAAGAAATCTCTTATTGCATGCCATGGATACATGTACGCATTTGATCGGTTTAGTCCAGGGTGCTGGAACAATTTTTTTACTGGAGGTGCTGAAAGCCATTGAACCCGAATAAACTCTGTATGTAACAGAAGCCATCTCAAGCCAGAGTGTGTGGCAGAATCGTCAGCATCCCTAGTTCCAGCACCAATCAATGTAGTGGGATTTTTGTTTCCACATTTTACAATGTGGCACTGAGATGCTTTTCCTCATAGGGGTAGCTGTGTCGGTCTAGTTCAGTAAAACAAATAAGGAGTCTGGTGGCACTTTTAAAGACTAGCAAATTTATTTATCGCATGAGATTTCGTGGGAGAAGATCCAATTTCATCAGACACTTTGACAAAGTGGGATCTTCTCCCACGAAAACTCATGTGATAAATAAATTCATTAGTCTTTAAAAGTGCCACAAGACTCCTTATTTGTTTTTCTCTTCATAGTTATCTTACTGTTTGTGACTTTTTACTGATATTGTTTTTTTCTGTGAATAATTAGATTTCTGAACTGGGTGAGCTGGAATATATTGAAGATCTGCCTCTCCTCCGGGTGCTCAATCTGTTAAGGAACCCAGTACAGGTAAGAAAGAGGTGAACAAACAGGTGATCTGAAAATGTACTTGTGGTGAATAGTTCATGCTATGTCCCAGTGTTAAAGAAATACATAGACAGAATAGATGCAGGGCATGCCCCTTCAACAATATTGAAAAGCTTTAGGACCCTGATTCAATTCCCACTGAAGTCAATGGAAAGGATCCCATTAATTTCAGTGGCAGCTGGATCTAATGCTGAGTGAACAGCCACCTTTTAAAACTGCCTGTTCTCTGAGCCATTCTTGTAGCTATGTTGGTCCCAGGATACAAGGTGGGTGAGGGAATAGCTTTTAAAGGATCGGTTTCTGTTGGTGGGAGAGAGAAACTTTTGAGTTTATTGTAGAGCTCTTCTTATGTAAGCTCAAAAACTTCTCTCTCCCCAGTTAAGGATATTACCTCAGCCACCTTGTCTGTCCTTGGAATCAGCATTTTCTTTCTTTCTTTCTTTCTTTCTTTCTTTCTTTCTTTCTTTCTTTCTTTCTT
>ML685799.1:1155319-1216697 GCA_007922175.1 Pelusios castaneus | reverse complement strand
TTTCTTTCTTTCTTTCTTTCTTTCTTTCTTTCTTTCTTTCTTTCTTTCTTAAGTTTAAATATTACAGAAGACTGTTAAATGGTCATTGCAAGGCAAATTTCCTACTAGATCTTGTCTGTCTGAAGTAATCGTAAAATATTTTCTTGTTCTTAATATGCTGTTTAAATCATCCAAGATCCTTTTAAAGGTAAACTGCAAAGCAAAAAAGTGCCTTTTGCTGCTCCATCCATCCATCCATCCATCCATCCAGGCATCCATCTGCTTTCTTTAAAAGACTAACAAAGCCACAGGACTCCTTGTTTGTTTTGCTGAACTAGACTAACACGGCTATCCCTTTGGAACTTGCCATCTTCTTAGTTCATGTTAATGTGTCCAGTGTCAGAGTTCAGGATAGCTGCACATATATTTCCCCTTTGTTGTTCAGTAAGGGCAACAACTCTTGGTTTCCAGCTCCCCAGATGCTGCCTTTTTGGATGGAGATTGGAGACCCAGGGCCCTGTCCCTCGGAACAAGCTATTCCCAGGTTGAACAGATCCTTGCCTTCACTGTGTATTTCCCAGCACAGTCAGGTTGCCCAAGGACACCTGCTTGCTTTTTTGTTAGTAACAACAGAGTTATTGTCAACAGATCTAAATTACAACACAGCACTTCACAGGCAAGTCTACTTTATCATCAATGTACAAAGCATCCCAGAAAAAAACATATTAAAACAATAAAAGAATTTACAGACATCCTAAAAGCTTACCAGAATAATCCCAATCCTAACATCTATTGTGGGAGGCCCATTCCTTTCCATCCTGCTTTGAGGACTGGGATTCTTCAAGGACCAGAGGTCCTGTCCGTTTCCTGGATTAGGAAGACGGCTATAAGTCAGTTTAAGACAGGCTGTTTATCCAAAAGTGCTTTCTGGGTCTATTGGTCCCTCAAGAATTCAGATGGAACCCTAATATATGTGTGTCTTGCCCAGGGTTGGCTTCTCTGGAGATGTTACCACCTGAGGGAATTTACCCTACTCTTCTCCTGTTTACCTTTCCCTTGGAAATATATAAAACTGCACAATAACACATACATAATTGCAATTTTAATAGAATGAACTCAAAAGCTATTAAAATTAATTCTGTAAGGTTTAACTTAATTCAGTAAAGTTAATTCTGGATACTGTGGGAAATTGTCAGTCTGCCATGCCCTATTACAAAAATGTTAGGAAAACAAACAAGGTGTCCTGTGGCACTTTTAAAGACTAACAAATTTATTTATCACATAAGTTTTTGTGGAAGAAAACTCCGCTTTGTCAGGTGCTTAAAGATGGGGAATTTATAGAATGGGAGGAAAATAGATGCAGGGAAGTATAAATGTAAGTGATCCTTGCAGTAATCTGTGTAGCCACATGTTACTGGTGCTTCTCATCTCTCCTCCAGTTCCCTCTGTCTGTTTGCATTTTGTCTTATTTTAGACGGTAAGTTCCTCTGGGCAGGGATTGTCTCTTATTATGTGTATGTACAGCACCTAACACAATGGGGCCTCTGGGTACTAAATCCTAAATCATATATAATAGCTGACAATGTAGAATCCGAATTCATTCTTTGGAAGTCCAGCACCATAGAATCCTAGTTTGAGTATCTGTGATACCATATACAGTAGTTGCCTCTTTCAGCTCAAGTGCTATATTGTGAAGAAGACTTCTTGCGTTTTATCTGCTCTGTATTTGTAATATGTTATAATGGTAGATTAACGCACCACTAGCAAGACCAAAGGACTTTTTGACAGAAAAGCTGTGAAGGTTACATGACTGAGAAAATCAGATGTGATGCACTCATTTTGTCTGAAGCTGCTTAAGCTTTGAGAAACCAGCTTGAAAGTTACAACTAATTGAAAACTGGCCAGAATTTTCCAAGCTCTGTATGTGTTCTGAAAGCATTGTTTTCGTATATATTATTTCTCAGAAGTTTTATGCATGAGGAAAAAGGAGAGACGGAATTTTAACAGAGCAGAACATGGCAACCATGAAGCAACGTTGTATTTTAATTATTCAGTGGAGATTTCAGAAATGTTATGACTTAGTGTTTTAAATTTCAAATATCCCACTCATTAAAAATGTATTTAATGAAAACTGCTGTGGTGGTTCAGATGTGAACATAGCCTTGCAATTAAAAAAGTTGTAAAAAAGTGTTTAAAAAATGAAATAGGACACTGAGACCATCTGGTTGATGCTCAGGAATGACCTTTGAAGCTGGGTACATTTATAATATATTTGAGAAAATCAAGCCTTTGAAGTGAAAGTTTTATAGGATCCATGTGCACCACATTGTTCTCATTTGCTGTAGTTCACTGATAAAATTGTGGCACAAGCTAGTGCTGATACAGCTACGGATTTGTCAGCCTCTGTATTATAAAATTAATTTAGTAATACTTTCTAATTCAGCTGTGTTTAATGAAAAGAGTTTATTCAACATTAAATATAAGATCTCAGTACAGGGGAAAAAAAGAATAAATCTCATACTCCCTCCCCCAATTTGTTTGTTCCTTTGTTCTGGGGTGTATTAACAAGAGAGTTGTATAGAAGACATGGGAAGTAATTGTCCTGCTCTGCTTCATACAGGTGAGACCTCAGCTGGAGTACTATGTCTAGTTTTTGGCATCACGCTTTAAGAAAGACATGGACAAATTGGAGAAAGTCTAGACTAAAACAACAAACATGACGGAAGGTTTAGAAAACCTCACCCAGGAGGAATGATTTAAAGAAACCTGAGCATATTTAATCTTGAGAAAAGAAGGCTGAGGATGGACCTGATAAGTTTTCACATATTTTAAGAGCTGTTTTAAAGGGAATGGGGATCAATTATTCTCCATATCCAATGAGCAAGAAGTAATGGGCTTAATTTGCAGCTAGTGAGATTTAGATTAGAGGATAGAAAAAACCTTTTTAATGATAGTTACATAGTTACAATTACTCTTATAAATAAAGTTACCTTGGGAGGTTGTGGAATCTTCATCACTGGAGGTCTTGAAGTAGACAAACGTCTCCCAGGAATGGTCTAGGTTTTTCTTCAGCTGGGGGGAGTGGGCGGTGCTAAATGACCTTTCAAGGTCTCTTCCAGTCCTAGATTTCTATGATCATCTGAATAAAATTACAAGGAAACAAAACATGGGTTAAAAGATTTTCATTGCAAAAACTCAAAAGAAATAAAAACAAGAAGGCCCTTGTTTCTATTTATTTGTATTTCTGTAGGGTCTAAGGCTGCATCTACACTGGTAAATTAAGTCGACTTACGCTTGCCTTAAATCGACTTAATTTGCCCTGCGTCTACACTACACTTTGCTTAAGTCGACTTAAGCAGCTTGCTTAAGTCGACTTAAGCAAATAAAGTCGACTTTATGAAAATTAAGTCGACTTTATTAAACCACCTTTCTACTCGACCTAAGGCTTAATTCAACTTTTTAAAGTCGAATTAAGCCAGTGTAGCCCTGGGGTAGCCCTAAGTCGACTTAGGGCTACCCCAGGACTACACCAATGCCCTCCCTGCCGGGGGGGGGCACAGGGGGAGCCTGGCATGCCCCCCAAAGGACAGGGCATGTGGGCAGAGTGTGACACTGTCTGGATTTAGGGAAGCATTTATGATATTATTTTCTATGGATATCTCATAAATGCTATAATCCATAGGAACTATGTGATGTTTGGTATCAATAGAAAGGTAGTAATTTGCTGGGAATGATTATATAGTTTATGTCTAGGAATTCTATTTCGATTAGAAGTTAGGAATTTGATGTTATATCCATACTTTAACTTGTGTCATTCTGGAGCAATGCCTTAGACAGGAGGGTGTGAACAACCATTGTCTCCTTAATGTTAAGGAATCTGCCAGGTGATATGGTCCCAGGGAGTAAACTGATGAGCCATTAAGGACACAATGGTTGTATTCTTTATGTCCTTAATGGCTCATCAGTATACTCCCTGAGCCCATTCTACCTGGAAAATTCCTAAACATTGAGGAGACAATGGTTGTTCACACCCTCCCATCTAAGGCATTGCTCCAGAATGACACAAGTTAAAGTATGGATATAACATCAAATTCCTAACTTCTAATCGAAATAGAATTCCTAGACATAAACTATATAATAATTCCCAGCAAATTACTACCTTTCTATTGATACCAAACATGACATAGTTCCTATGGATTATAGCATTTATGAGATATCCATTGAAAATAATATCATAAATGCTTCCCTAAATCCAGACAGCATCACACACGGCTCTGTCCTGCCAGGGTCCCTGTCCCCCTTTGCCCCATTGCATACAGGGGGTGCCCCTTCCCTGCCACCGTGGACCTGCCCAAGGTCCTCCTAGCCCCACAAAGTCGACCTTGAGCGTCCAGTCTGGACGATCTAGGTTGACTTTGTAAGTTCCCTTTTAAGTCGACTTTAATTTTAAGTGTAGACACACTAAGTCGACTTAAAAGTGCAAGTGTAGACATAGCCTAAGAGCCTTGATCATTGACCAGGATTCCATTGTGCTAAGTGCTGACCAATTTATGGTGTTTAGAGTCCACTGAAACATCTATGGGACCAAAAAGACAACTGAATGAAACCTAAGCAATTCAAACTTAAGTACAAATGGTACTCACTTAGGTTTTGGCATATAAAGTGATAGACATGCAAGGGTCTGATTCTCATTTACATTAGGATCCCTTTACATCATTCTGGCAATGTAAAAGGGCCACAGCATAAGTGAAACCCAGGCCCACAAGTTTGCTATTTATCCTCAGTTATGTTGAATACCCATCAAAGAAAGCATGCTTGGATGAAGTCTGGCAGCCCCAACTCAGAATCCCCAGACATAGACGACACTGCTCCTAAGTGTGACATGGCTTCTTTTCATTCTGTAGTCTCCAATTTGGGGCTTCAAGACCCAAACCTCAGCATACAAGCTCTCTGTCCAGTTTTATTTTGCAAAACTGGTTAAAATGTATTATCAGTGTTTTAATAACACAGTCAGGTGCCATATGAAATATTTTTGGCTACATTTTTGATCAGTCAAAAAGCCAGGAAGATAAAATATTATCAGTGTCTATGCTGATGCTCTGCCCATGAAAGCTCATGTGATCAATCAATTTGTTAGTCTTTAAAAGTGCCCCAGGACTCCTTGTTTGTTTTGCTGAGCTCGACTAATGCGACCACCCCTTTGGAACTTCATAATGTTTTTGTTCTCCTTGTCCTATGCCAGTGGTTCTCAACCTTGTTCAGGTCATGACCCACTCAGTGGCATATCGCAACCCTACAGGACACACCAGCCCACTCCCCGTAGGCCAAATCCATCCATTTCCCTGGCTCTCCACAACACACTTACTGCTGTGTGGTGACACAGTAATGTGTCCTGACGCAGTGGGTTGAGAACCACTATCCTATGGTATAAAAACTGTTAGCCACATATGCCTCTCAGGAGTGGAGTGTGACCCATTGTTAGGCATGACTGGGGAATGTATGCTGGTGCAAATGGGCAGCAGAATGGGTAGGAAGGGACTGGATCCTTTAAACCGAAATTTGTTTATATGTAGACTTAGATATTTGGCCAGATTCATAGTTGTATATTTTGCATCCTAAAAGAAAGTTCATGTGTCAGTTATTTCAAATTGTTGTCCTTGATTAGAGGTGTGCTTTTCAAATAGCTCCTTTATCTTCCTTGCTTCCAGGTAACCTCACTGATCCCCTCTTACTGCTGGGGCTGCAACTTTTCATTGGTCCCTCCACCTACATCTGTTCTTTGTTCAACCTGTTTTCCACCACCCCTTCCTGTATCTAGGATTCCTATCTATCTGCCAGGCGTCAACATAGCCAAGGGGTGAAAGAGTGAATTTATCACTTCCCTTCTTAAAGGTGTTGTGACAGCTTCAACTTAGTCTGCCCTGTGTGTTTGGATTTATAGCCCAAATGTAATGTTATATTAATGCACTTTCTTTGCATTTATAAGTTAGCCTTTCAAATATGCAACATTAATGGGATGATTTGCGCCTCATATTTCTTCCCTGTTTAAAAGAAAACGATTTCTAGTGTTTTTCTCTCCCCCCCTTCCAATACACAGCTTCTTAAATTATTGAAATCTGGTGATACATTTAACATATTGTATATCTTCCAGCCCCTGTCACACCACGAGGGCACCTTACTTCGGAGAAGATAACAGACTTGATTACTACTTCATTTCTCAGGAGGTGTTTGACAATATGGTGAACATGGTAAGAATTTGATTAATGTTTTGGTAGTCCTACTCCTGTGAGTTCTCCGCATCACACTTAAAAAAAAAGTCTCTAAGGCTGTGTCTACAGTTACAAAAGCTAGTTTGAATTAGTTAATTCGAACTCATTTTAGTTAGTTCGAATTAACTTAATTCGAAATAGCATGACCCCCACTAGAATGCTAGTTCGAACTAGCCATGGCCATGCAGGGCACTTGCTTAGTTCGAATTAGTCAGTTGCATTGAGCTCAATGTGCCGGTTAGTTCGAACTAAGCAGTTTGTTCAAACTAACATGGCCACATTGACTTAATTCGAGCTAACTAGTTCAAATTAAGGGTTAGTTCGAAGTAAAATGAGGTTTTACTAATTCAAATTAATTTTTCCTTAATTCGACTTCAGGAACTGCCTAAGTCAAATTAAGGAGACTCAAGTGTAGACACAGAGTAAATTAAGTAAAGTAAGACTTAATTTACAAGTGTAAATGCACCCAAAGGGCCTGAAAACATGATGTGTGTGCACACAATTACATGACTAATGTGCATGTTCAGTAACGAACTGCATGTGCAAATCAGATATTTATCTGTGGAGTAGTCAGTTAGACTGTTTCTTACTATTTTTAGCTACAGTCCCTTTTACAATGGGGCACATAGATTAGGCGAAGTCTTCTGGTACTATTGTAATATAAATAATGAATTGGTCATTTGCATATTTGAATACCATGTGTATATGTGCGTAGTTGGGGGTGGGGAGGACAGTGGTGCTAAAAAGACTAAAGGCGGCTTCTGACTAGGGTCCTGCGTCTTTCTCAGCTTTCTGCGAGGCCTTTGGGGAGCACAGGATTTAAAGGACAGCAGATTGACCATGGGGCCATTGTACTCGCCTCTATTCCTGCTAATAGAATGTCTTCAGCTATTGCTTCTCGTTCACACCTGTACTCACAATCCAGTTTGGGCTCAAAGGGTACGTCTACACTGGAGGCTCTGTTGTCGACTTAAAGTTGACCTTGTTAAATTGACTTAGAGAGTCCACAGCCTTGTGTCCACACTGGCAGGTGCTAGGTCGACAGCGGAACGGCCAGGAACTCTGCGAGGGGGCCTGGAGGCCAATTAGGTCGACTTAAGGGCTATTCCCCATCTACACTGGCTTAAGTTGACTTAATAAGGTAGACTTAAGTCTTAGGTCAACCTTAAGAGGTGGTGTCATTAAGTCGACTTGAGGAAGTGCTTAAGTCAACCTAATAAGTGCCCAGTGTGGACACAGCTGTCTGTGGGTTGACTTAACCATCCTTAAGTCAACCTATGGCTCCAGTGTGGATGTTCCCCAAAAGTGCCAGTACTGCACTTTATTGCTAGATGCATAAGCAGAGGAGCCCGCGCATTCTTTGGGCAGACACTACTGGGCACAAAAGTTTTATTTGTCGAGTTGCATTGTCGAAATTTACTTCGTAAGTATATGGTCTCCTTGCAAGTTTACTTTGTATATCCTCTTTCCTCTTTGGAATCTTCTCTTTTATCATGTGCTGCCATTCAGTTTGATGCATGGTCAAAGGAAGATGCCCCTTGCTTTAGATTTTGTACTTCTTTTCAGGGTGAATGAATAACCAATGTACAGTTGTAACCTGTCAGCTGCTTGTTTTCAATACGCTGATGTTTTATTATCCACAAACAACGTACAAGCCTGCACCCTTGAGGCCTATTCTTTGCTCTTCTCTGCAAGTTTTGTACCCCAGGTGGCCTTGTTATCACTGATGATTTAGGCTTTGTGGAGCTGTATACAAATGGTAACCAAGAAAGTCTAGATCAGCTACTTTCACTGTGCTCCTTTGAGAGAGTAGTTTTCATTCCAGCCTTTCCATTGCCATGACACATCACTGTTTTAATTTCAGGGGAAATTTATTGTAACCTTTAAATATAGCAGCCATTCCTATGGATTAGGAAGAGACACTGTAGAATCCATTGCCAGAGAGGGACTTGCAAGTTGTACTCATTTGGAAGTAGAGGTAGGTGTTACTACTATTTAACCCTTATAGTGTCATCAGAAAAAAAACCATGGAAACTTGTCCACTCTCAATCCAAAAGAATCAAATTTAGCTTTGTAATTTCTTTAAATAAATAATTCTCATTATGAGAATTCCTTTCGTCAGAGAAGAAGGATTATCCAGTGGTCGGGCACTAAACTAGAACTTGGAAGACCCATGTTCAATTCTCTGCTCTGCTACATTCCTGTGTGACTTTGGACATGTTACTTGGGCCTGGGTGCACAAAAGGAGCTAAAAGACCCAACTTTGGGGAGCCTAGAAAATCAGAGGAACACATTGTGATTTATAAATCCTGAGTTGCATGCCTGGGCTCCCCACACCATGAATGCGGAGAGATAGAGGTCTTAGGATGCTATTCACAAAAGCTAGCATGTCAGACAGGGAGACATCTAAGCTAGCCAGGGGAGATGACCAGAAGGATATATACTAAGTTCCTCAAGAAAATAGATGCCTAAGTTCAAGTTGCAGGTGGCACCTCTAGGAGAAACAAGCCAAACAGTAAGCCTCAGCTGGATAAATGGTCAAGTTGCCAGGAGTCAGGTTGACCTCACAAAAAGTGGCAATAAGTAAAGCCAAGACTTGTAAGAGTGGAAAAGTACTTTGAGGAAAGAGGTATTGGGTCGGCCTAGCACCACAGAGTGGGTTGACCTAGTGCCAGAGAGATAAAGAGAGATGTTTTGCCTGAAACATACCGGCCAAACCATGACATCTTGATGGATGGAGACATTTAGTTATATGTGAACCAAATAAGATAATAGATGGTATTAAGAAAGATGTGTGGACCAATCAAAGTAGTTGTGGACACTAAGGAAAGTAGTTTCTGGTGCCAAAGGGGCTGAGCGAATAGTTTAAACAGTGTATAAAAGCAGGAGTCCAAGCAGGGCAGTCCCGTGGGGGGAGCGGGGCCCAGGGCCAATTGGCCAAAGTGGGGCCCCCGCACCCCCCATGCTGGAGGGGAGTGAGGTGGGCCGACTGGCCCACTCCGCCTCCCAGGGAGCCGGTGTGGGGAGCCGGCTCTGGTGGCCGAGGCTGCCTGTTGGGGGGGGAGCAGGGGGACCTGGCTCCAGCCCCGGGCCGGGGGGCCGCCTGCTGGGCCTGGGCCTGGAGGCCGACTGGGGGGAGGAGCTGACTGTTTGGGGCAAGCTGGCCCAAAGGCCGGGCCCCATGTGCTCCACCCCTGGGCCTGCCTGCTCCACCCTGGGGGCGGGGAGGGCCAGCCCAGGGGCCAGGCATAGCCCTGCTGGCCCGCCCCGCCCTGCCCCACTGCCTTCGGCTCACTGCTGAAGGCAGTGAGGCGGCTGTGGGAGGAGAGACTGTGGCGCACATGGGCCCCACACTGCCCCACTAGGAGCGGGACAGCGCGGGGCCCACGTACCCGTGGGGCCCAGGGCGATCGCCCCGTTTGCCCCCCCCCCCCCAGGGACGGCGCTGAGTCCAAGAGACTAGATTTCATGCAGCCGAGGGGTTGATGGAGAGTCCTGCCATCAGTTGAGCTATTCCATTGCATTGAGAGCACAAATGCTGTGAGTGTACCTGTTGATACAGGTCACTTACCATTGTGCTACGTTGCAATGAAGCCTCACCTGGCATCTTTGTTTCTTCAAGGATCTGTAGTCGTGTTAGTTTCTTCGATCATGAGTGTTACCTCAGTCTGCCTCTTGCATACAGGGTATGCCAAGGCTCCAGACCACTGGGCTAAGGGAGTTTCCACTTGAAGCCTGAGCCAAAGGTAACCCAAAGTGTTAACCAAAGAAACACCTCAGTTCAAGATCACCAGGCTAACAAAGTTCCCTCCAGAGGTCCAAGCCAGGCTTCAGATCACTGAGCTAGCTGAGTTCTCACTTAAAGATCTAAGCCAGGGGTAATCCGTAGGAAACACTTATACAGAGACACACTCATGCAGCCAAACAGACACCCCTGTCGGACGCATAACAACACGGATAACATCAACACTGATAAGGACATCTTCCACAGGACCACAGCTCCTATCCCTGCTAGAAGTTCACAGATGGAACCCCCTTTTCTCTTCTAACTTATAGACCAGTGGTTAGGTACTCAGTGGAGAGCTTCAAGTCCTGCTCCACCTGAGGGGAAGAAGGAATTTTGAACTGAGATCAGCCACCTCTCTGGTGAATGCTGTAACTGTTGGGCTATGGGATATTCTGTCTCCTGTTGAAGCTGTTCACTGTGGATAAATAATTACAGTTTTTGGAGCAGGGAAACTGGAGCCTGGTTCTCTCACATCCTGGGTGAATGCTGTAACCACTGGGCTGTAGGGTCTTTCCACATGCCTGTGCTCTCTCTCCCTCACAACTCTTTAATTATTGGTCCTCACTGGAACAGCTTCAACAGGTGAGACTGAGTGAGCCCCACAACAGAGAATCCCATAATCCAGTGGATAGAGAGGTGGCATATTTTAGTTCAAATCCCTTCTCCCACTCAGGCTGAGGGAGGACTTGAACCAGGGTCTTCCACATCCCAGATGAGTACTCTAAGCACTTCTGTTAGCCTTTTGATACCGAGCTATCTCTATATAGTGTCTTGTATATTCCTGCCAATATATAAATGATTAATAATAATGTGCACAAACTACTTCCACTGAACCTTGTAGGTGTCTAAACTCACTCTACAGCCCAGAAACTAATAGTTATCCCTTCCACCACCCGGCTGTTTTGTATAAATTTGCCTGAGGGGTCCTATTTGGTAGGTGACCTCTGATCACGCTTACCGGATCAGGCCCCCATGTGGTTACATGTACATGGTTGAACATTTGTTTTCTCCTGGTTTGTCAGTCTTAGGAGCCTAATGGGGGGCAGCAGTGCACATGCTCAAAGGCAAAAACATAGGTGCCTCAGGAACTTTTTACTGCAAAAACTTAGGCACTGAGTGAATTTAATCACCTACAGGATTCAGGGGAAGTAGTTTGTGTACATTATTATTAATCATTTATATATTGCCAGAAATATATAAAACTGTACAGAGATAGCTCAGAATCAAAGGGGTCAAATGGTCCCTTTGATCAAATGGTCTGATCTCGCAATCTGAGTGTCTTCCGTGATGTATGGCATCCTCAGCACCCATTGACTTCAATGAGTATTTAGGATGCACAGCTCTTCACAGGATAAGACACTAACTTCTCTAGTGGAGACAAACAGGACATGACAGAGTGAGATGTGCCTCGTAAAGCTTGAATGCTTCTCAAAATAAGTGTATTGCTAAATGATGTAAAAGTTAGGTCCGGTATATGACTAGGGAAGTGATCCTAGTTCTATGGGGCATTGACTATGACTTTATTGAACATTATTGATAATAATATCATGGGCAGCTAATTAAGAAATTCCCCTGGTGCCAGATACCTAGAGCACATAATAAGATGCAGCAGTCTGCATTGCTGTGGATTCTCTGCCTGTTGATGACAAACCATTATGCATCAGAAACAGAAAGGCTTCAAGTTTACTGTCATCTTCTAAGACCCTAACAGAAGTGATTCCACCCTGTTAAAAGCACGTTTTAATTATGGCTCATCAGTTGAGGCTAAAAATCTGAGCCACTTAATTCCTTTAATCTATGGAAATCTCCCATTAATAACAGGTGGCCTGTACTGTTAGGTGGTAGAATTTGACCCCTCTGTAGTAACTCCATTTCTAGTCAGTGAAGTTAGGGTTGTGCTCTGAAACACAATGAAGAGAAATGTTGCAGGGTTCTTTCAGGATCCCTCCTTGTTTACTTGGCCATGGGTCAGGGCTGGATTAATGCAGGAGCTGAAGTCCTGAACCCCAGGCTAAGGGGGACCCCAAAAGATCCAGGGCTGGTTGGCTGTCACCTGCTCTCAGGGAAGCACCGTTTGGAAGGAATGTAGCAGACACCTTCCTACCCCCCTGCTCCAGGTAGTGTAGCCTCCTGGTCACACCTCCCAGAGTGCAGGGACAGAATCTGGCTTCAGGCTGCTCCCAGCTGAGCTGACGTCCATTTCTTCACCCTGGTTGCCTTCATTTGCCTTCTGACCTTAGAGTCTATGGCTATGTCCACACTGGCAAGTTAGGTCGACTTAAGGAGGCTTAAGTCGACCTAACTTAGTCCTCATCCACACCAGGCTTTCATTAAGTCGACTTACAAAATTCCTTAAGTCGACTTAATGAAAGCTTAAGTCAACTTAATAAGAACTGCCGGGTAGGTCGACCTAATCCTCCTTAGGTCGACCTAAGCACAGTGTGGACGCTTAAGTCCACTTTGTTAAGTCAACCTCAGGGGAGTTAGGTTGACTTAACAAAGTGGACTTAGTCCACGTCCATGGACACCACTTCGTTAAGTCGACCTAACTTTTTCTAGTGTAGACATAGCCTATGAGTCTACTAGCTCCCTTTGTGCCATCCTCCCACCTCTCTTTATTTCAGGGGTGCTGTCGTTCTTTGGGGAGAGAGGGAGCAAGTGGTTCTGTGGGCCCCCCACTACTGGGCTCCCCCCCACTGCCTTCTGTGGCAAGCTGAAGGCAAAGGGCCGGACTGGAGCCCGGCCTCTGGGCTGGCCTGTCCCCCCCCCCCCCAGCGCAGGGGACTGGGGCAGAGGCCCCCACAGACCAATGGCCCTGAGCCCCATCCCCCCATGGATGGCCCTGTTCAGGGGCATATGTAAGAAAGGCCAGGTCTACCCTACACACTTCAGTATAGCTATATTGCTCCGGGATGTGAAAAATCCATACCCTGAGCGACATTGTTATACCGACCTTAACTGCCCATGTAGACAGTGCTGTTTCAGCTGGGTGCTGCAAATAACTCTACCTTTTGCGGAGGGGGAGTTATTAGGCCAACTGGGGGGAGCTCTCTGTTGGCTTAGAGTATCCTCAACAGAAGAGCTACAGCGGCACAGCAGTTTGTAGCATGGAGCTGCCCTAAGTTTGGGTATGCAAGACACTGATCCTACAAACATTTTTATACTTAAACAGCCTCATAGAAGTCAGGGGGACTATTCGCATGCTTGACGTTAAGCATGTGCGTGTTTATAGCCCTGGGGGCCTGAATTACTTAGGCCTCATCTATGCTACTTAGACAAGACCTAGACTGGATGCAATGGAGCTATATGACTCCGTCTTCTCTCCTTTGCCAGAGAGTCGAGGGGAAGGTCAGGAAGGTACAGCCCACATGCTACCAGAGCACAGAGCTGCAGTTTCTTACATAATAGCCTTTCTTCCCCTCGCCATTACAGAGCCACATACACAGAATATGGTCATAAACATGGAAGCCAATTGATCTTTGTCAAGAGCTTTTGGAGTATGTATAAATATCACGTACTGTATTTTTTATTTATGCTTGCTAGTCAGGTACATTTAATCCAGATGTAGACTTCTCACTGTCTCAGAATATCATAGTTTGGTACAAAGCATGCTGTCAAAAATTCAAAATCAGTTCAGTTACCATCACTAACAAGTGGGATTTAAGGTCGGGTCTTTCCCTGGGTCAGGCTGTTCTGCATCAGTTAGAAAGACATTCTGATTGAGAAGAAGATTCTCATGTTGTTCACTGTAAAAATACCACGGCCAAATTCAGTGATGGTGCAAATTCCATGTCTGGTGTACTTTGGCCAGAAAATGGTTGTAAGAGGAACAGGAATCTGACTTCTGATGTGCAAAATAAGGTGGAGAAAGGAGAGGGAAAAAGGGAGAGGATGTAACATGAAAAACAGTTAACAGACAAGTAGAAGGAAGCAGGACTCTTTAAATCACCAATGAGCTGTAGGTTTACTGGGCTTTGTAGTCAATCACTTCAAGTGGAATTTGATGCCAGATCTTGAAAACAACAGATTTAATTTATCAACTTTACTAAATATGATGGTTTGTAGTAAGTAAGGGTTCATCATGAATAAAGAACTTCAGTAAATAGTCACTGAGTTTCAGGAATAAAACATTGAGTTCTTTCTGTCTTATCTTAAGGGTGTACAAAGTTTGAAAAATACCTACTTTGAACCTCGCTATATCCTGTTAGTACCAATGAACAAAGAAAAATATGAGGGATATCTCCGGAGGAAGGGGCTCTTTAGCAGGCCAGAGATTGAATTTGCAGTCTCCAGAGTGGATATGTATATCAAAATGAATCAGAATTTTCCTGGATACTTTGATGCGGTAATCAACACGGGTGAGTTAATCTCTTTTGTACCTAGAATCTGACTACCCAGGGTGATGGCAATGAAGGCACCAAAATTGCCATGCAGATAAGGCCATCTCTAAAATAAAAATTAAGGAAGGCAAATTGATGTTCAAAGTAGCAGATTTGAGTCTGCCAGAGGCACTTGCAGGAGAGGAAGGTGATCAGGAACCCTCAGCATGTATTCACCAAGGGCAAGTCATACCTGACAAATCTGATTGCCTTCTATCATGAGATGGCCGGCTCTGTGGATGTGAGGAAAGCGGTGGACTTGACATATCCTGACTTTAGCAAAGCTTTTGATATGGACTCCCACAATATTTTTGCCATCAATTTAAAGAGATATGGATTGGATGAATGGACTATAAGATGGCTCAAAAGCTGGCTAGATCATTGGGTAGTGATCGATGGCTTGATGTTTAGTTGGCAACCAATAACAAGCAGAGTTTTGAGGACGTGGACCTAATTGTCGTGTGGTTTCTGAGTGGAGTTCAGTGTGTTGTTTCTGTGCTCTCAGGATCTGAATGGCCTGAGGCATGGCTTCCTTTTATCCCCTGTGCTGTAGTGACCCAGTTGAGGTCAGCATAGACATAAAGAGAGGAGGTTGCTGCAAGGGCCTTCTCTATAAAGACCCTTCTATTTTGATACTTGATCACCTCCTTGACAAAATAGTTAAATGTTGATCTTTGTGGTATCGTATGAAACAGATGTTTTCTCCCTTTGTTTGGGGAGTGAGGACAAATTATGAGGGAGCATAGTGAGTGGTGAGACTTGGGGATGTTTCCTAGTTTATTTTCATCTCTGACTTCTGTGATGCTGTAACTGCATGCTGGTGCATGGCTGTTCTTTTATCACGTGTTCTTTCCCATCCTCCTTGAAATGAACATTTATTTCCTGTAGATGATTATGATGAAGCGTACACGAAGCTGAGTCTCCTCATAAAGGAATATCTAGGCATGATGCAACCTTTGGATTCGGATAGCAGTCGGGTGTTGGAGGACAAAGCAGTTACAGGTACATTACAACTGTGCCAGGCAGCAGCTATCACCAACTTTATTAAGAGAATATTATTAATTACTTGTCAATTAAAAACCTTTGTGGCCTCCATGCTTACTGTCTATGAAATCTCTGCAAGCCTCACACTGAGTAATATGTCTTCCTGACAGACCTTATCCTACGAACTAAGTTTGTGGCTCTGTGCCTTTCAGTTACTTCATATGGCAACTGATGTGGGAGAATGATGTTAGGAAGAGTGCACAGTCTGAGACTAAGGTCTTGGCTGGTTACTCTGTAGCTGACAGACATCCACTCATCAGGGCAGTTTTTAAGGGAGATTCAGAATGCAAAAAAAAGGTCTCCTTGGCTGATATCTTTGTGCCAATTAGACAAATGAGAAAAAGAAGGCTGAACGCTTACTTTTATCCCCTCCATCATGGTGATTAGGGATATGAAGTAGGTCTTTCCAGACCACTGTTCCTCTTGCCATTGGCCAATAACCCCATCTCCTTTTAGCAGTAGTTCTTTACAGCAGAATTTTATCTGTGTGATTGGTATCTGGGTTTGCCTAGCCTGGGTACAGCCACATCTGAGTTACTTTGTCCTCAGTGGTACTGCACTACTTTGTGGGTGTCACTAGGGTATGTCTACACTGGCAAGTTAGGTCGACTTAAGGAGGCTTAAGTCGACCTAACTTAATCCATGTCCACACTAGGTTTTCATTAGGTCGACTTAAGGGGCTTCCTTAAGTCGACCTAATGAACACTTAGGTCGACTTAATAAGAACCATGGGGTATTCGAACTAACCCTCCTTAGATCGACCTAACCCTTCCTTAGGTTGACCTGAGCCCCGTGTGGAAGCATAAATCCACTTTCTTAGGTCAACCTAAGGGAAGTTAGAATGAATTACTAAGTCCCGGTTAAGGGAAACCACTTTGTTAGGTCGACCTAACTTTTTCTACTGTAGACATAGCCTTGGACTTTGGGGGCATATCTCATGATTCTTTGTACTGCAGTAAACTGAGCCTCTTGAGGAGTCTTTCCCAGTGAATTGTGGGAGAAGTTGTCTTTCGTTCTGGATGCACCAGGGAATTGTGGGAAGGGACTGGAGGACTAGCAGCCCTCAGATGATTTAGCCTGCATTCTTACTGCAAAATGGGTGGGATGGTGGGTTATCAGTCTGAGTGAAAATGGAACCCAGGCTATAACCCATAACCAGTGGTTAAAGTATAATTTGATGGGCCCCAGAACCCTCCTAATCTCATGGCCCCCTTCCCGTATTGTCTGGGCCCCCTTCATGCATGTGCGAGCCCCAGCCCATGTAGGCATTTGCAACCACTTCTCAGTACCTTATGCATGAGTTATCGCTCCATAAACATATTTATAATTTTATATGGCGTTTGTCTATAGCAATCATTGTCACAAACTAGCAAACACTGCATAACACAATAAGTACTGTGATCTTTATATTCCTGATATGCACATTTTACTTCATTAAATGCAATGCCAAACTTGGAACACAAAAATGTTATGTCACTTTCACCAAATTCCGGTGGCAGCTCTGTAGTGAAACGTGATGAGTCAAGTGCTTTAACAGCACTGCTTAGATGTTTTTCTGAGTCTGGCAACAATCTAGTATTCATACAGTCCGCTAAGGCCTGGTAAAACTGACATTTAGACATTTCAGTTTGCTTGCCAGCAATCACAGACATGTTTACACATACACCTTTAAAGCAACCTGCAGCAGTCGCCTCACAAGCCTCTTGGTAGAGCTCTGAATCACAGTCTCTGCGAGCTATAAACACCTGAATGTGTCGACTTATCAACTTACTTGCTGTGGATAATGTTACATCGGCTTTTTGCAACGCCAAGGACAAGTTCTGCAAGTTCTTCCAGAGCATCAAGCATGAGACCCAAGTTTTTAACAAAAACTGGATTCTCCAGGTTTTTTGCCATGCCAGCAAATTTTGCTTTATCTTTCCCTTCTCATGAGATATCAGTTGATTTTTTTTCAAGAAGTGGTTATGGAGGGATGCATATGATCGCCAAACAGCTTGTACAGTGCAGCAGCTAGAAACAACCCAACATACATCAAACACACAACCAATCCTAATAAGCTGGACTTCCAGATCACTTGCACATTCAGTCAACTCTCTGAAGCACTTCGGCGACTGACTGTGCAGAGCATACATTGAATCCACGAATGATTTAAAGTGATTAACGTCACTGCAGTATTTGATAGCATTAGCCATGGCCAATTCCAACCTGTGATTAAAACAATGCCAAGTTATCAAAAGTGGAAATCATGTCTTAAATTTTGAAGCAGCACCAGCCTTACTGCCTAACACAACATAGGCTCCATCTACACCTAAACCAATCCAATTATCCTTGAGCAATTCCTCTGTGAACCCACGTGCTGTCAAACACTGCAGCAAAGCTAATACTACGCCATCAGCATCACTGCTGCCTAGTTCAACCAGATTAAAAAAAAAAATGTAACAGGACCAACTTTTGCATCAAATGTTATGTGCAAGTAAATTACAAGACAAGAAAGTTTACTTAAATTTGTACTCTCATCAATTAAAACAGAAATTTGATATTGCTAAGAAATGCCACTAGAACACAAACTGTGTTTCATCTCTACAGATATATGGTCTATTGTGTCAGCACAAACAACATTGGTTTGCAAAACACGACCCATATCAACACCATTTAACTGCTGTGAAGTAGTAAGGTCTGGATGGAGAGTGAGCACCACCCAAATAAAAGATGTAAAATGCATGCTAACCTAATAACACTATCTAGGACAGGGGTCTCAAACTCAAATCACCACAAGGGCCACATGAGGACTAGGATATTGGCCCGAGGGCCACGTCACTGAAACTTTTTCATATAAGAAATTATTAGAACTAGAGACAGCCCTGCTGGATGGCCTTATGACATCTTTCCAGGGGCCTGTACAAAATACACATTTACTTTTAGAATTACTTCCATTCAAGATCCTAAGCGGTGGCCGTGTTAGTCTAGGTCAGCCAAACAAACATGGAGTCCTGTGGCAATTTTAAAAACTAACTAATTTACAAATTAACAAATACATGTGTTAGTCTTTAGATGTGCCACAGGACTCCTTGGATTTTTTTGATTTATTTTCCCCATTCAACATAGCATTATCAATAGAAAGACAAAGAGAAAGCAAATAAACACACTTAAAATTTTGCATTATAAATCAGTAGTTCCCAACCTTTTTGGTTGAGGGCCCAAAACACAGCTTTTAAAACCCTGAAGGGCCAGCAGTTTATTTAATTAAAATTAATTGGGTTTAAATTTTAATTAATTAAATGTGAATTAATTTTAATTGAAATTTTAAAAAGGTTTTAACTTAAAATTAATTATTTTAAGGTTTTTTTAATGAAAGAAAAGAAAGAAAGGGCTGCATGCGTCCCCAAGCCCGGAGGGGAGGCGAGCAGCCACAGCCCGGCTCCCAGCTGCCGGACCGGGCAGGAGGCGGGTTGGGCTGGGGTGGGCTGGGCCCCCTAGCACAGAGCCCCCTTGGGAACTCTCCCCACTCCCCCAATCTCACTTAGAGCCCCTGAACCCGAGTCCTGTCCTGGGCCAGGCACCCCCTGGCCTTTCGGTTCCCTGTTCCCCAGTGGCTCCCCGCCTGGCCCTCCTGTTCCCCGTTGGCTCCCCGGCCCTGCCGTTCGCCCCTGATCCTCCCGTTCCCTGTTCCCTGCTGGCTTCCCAGTCCTCCTGCCCAGCCCTCCTATTCCTGCCGGCTTCCCGGTCCTCCTGCCCGGCCCTCCTATTCCTGCCAGCTTCCCGGTCCTCCTGCCCGGCCCTCCTATTCCTGCCGGATCCCCACCTGGCCTTCCCATTCCCTGCTCCCCGCCTGGCCCCGCCGTTCCAGCTCACCGCCCGGCCCCGCTGGCTCCCTGGTGGTTCCCTGGCCCTCCCATTCCCCAGTAGCTTCCTGGACAGCCCCCCTTACCTGGCCAGAGCTGCAGGGACGTCCAGTAACTGCTTGGCCAGGCCTCTCCCTCCCTGAACACGCTCTGTGTGAGCATGCTCAGGGTGGGAGATTTGAAAACTCCCCTGCCTGGGCTGGCTGCTGCTCCCAGCTGACCGACCAGCAGCCAGGGCAGGGTGGAACATGCGTTCCACCGGCGTTTTCTCTTCTTTTGGGCCCTGGAACGCTGGCCCGGCAAATTTGTGGGCATTCCGACATACTTTAACCTCTGCCCATAATCCCATCTGGGCCAGCTAGTTCAGGTGTAAAGCACCACTATATTCAGATGAGTGGGTTTTGTTTATGGATGGGAGGAGAATTAGAGGCAACATCAAGGTTCAACTCTGTGGTGAAGACCCTTAAGGAGACATACTGCTCCCTAATGCCAGGCACGTTATTAAAGAAAGCCAGCCCTTATTCTGGCCCTAGAATCCATTCTCCCTCTGTTTGGACTACACACTCTTATATCTTGAGGACCCTCCATGGGAAAGAAGAGGGGAAGACAGACAATTTCTTGACAGTGAGTTGTGTAGAAAGGGAGACAAGGAACTTGTTTATGTGAGTGCTTCTCTCCCAGAGTTTCCACAATTCGTAGGTTGCTTTAGATCCATTGCTGAAGGATATATTTGTTAATCTTTAAGGGTGTGTCTACACTTACAAGTTAGGTCAATTTAAGGAGGCTTAAGTCGACCTAAACTACTCCGCGTCCACACTGGACTTTCCTTAAGTCGACTTAAGGAAAAGTTAAGTCGACTTAATAACACCTTGTTTTAGGTCGACTTAAACCAGTGTGGACAGGGATTAGCGCCTAAATCGACCTTATTAAAGTGTTAAGTCGACTTAATAAGGATTAAAAGGGGCTATGTCTACACTAGAAAAGTTAAGTTGACTTTTGTTTGTTTTGCTGAAGGAGGGTAACAGTTCTCCTATACAGAGGAGCTAATAATTATGACCTCCTTCATGGCTCAGATGGCTGCCAATTGGAATATTTGAAGAGATCATAAACCTGGCACAAAAATGTTCATGGGAAATAGTGTAAAATTCACCACATTTTCAAGTGATTTCATATTCTGAGAGAAGTAATAAAATTTGTTTACTTTGTGGAGAATGAACAAGTCTCAACATGGATTGTAACACCAAGGGTGCATCTACACTTGTGAATTAAGTGGATTTAAGCTTGCTTAAGTCCACTTAATTTACCCTGTGTCTACACTACACTTTCCTTAAGTCGACTTAAGCAGCTGCTTAAGTCGACTTGAGGAAAAGTTAAGTTGACTTTATAAAACCTAGTTTTAAGTCGACTTTTGGCTTAAGTCGACTTTCTAAAGTTGACCTAAGCCAGTGTAGATGTGGAGTAGCCCTAAGTCGACTCTAAGTCGACTTAGGGCTCTCCAGGACTTCCCCACTGCCCTTCCTGCCAACGGGGCTGGCACAGGGAAAGCCTGGCATGCCCACCCTGCCTCTATGCCCTGCCAGGGTCCCTGTCTCCCTTTGCCTCGTTGTACCCAGGTACAATGGGGCAAAGGCTGAGCCCTGGCACTTAGCAAGGGGTGCCACCCCTGTCACCGTGGACCAGTCCCAGGTCCACCTAGCCCCTACAAGTCGACCTAGTTGTCCAGTGTCCGTAAGGTGGATCGAAAACTGGTTAGATCAATGGGCTCAGCAGGTAGGAATCAATGGCTCGATGTCTGGTTGGCAACCGGTAACGAGTGGAGTGCCCCAGGGGTCGGTCCTGGGGCTGGTTGTATTCAACATCTTCATTAATGACCTTGATGATGGAATAGACTGCGTGCTTAGTAAGTTTGCGGATGACACCAAGTTGGGGGGAATGGTAGATACTCTGGAGGGCAGGGACAGGATCCAGGGAGACTTGGACAAATTGGAACACTGGCCTGAAAGAAACCTCATGAGGTTCAACAAAGACAAGTGCAAAGTCCTGCACTTAGGATGGAAAAATCCCATGCACTGCTACAGGCTAGGGACCGATCGGCTAAGTAGCAGCGCTGTAGAAAAGGACCTGGGAGTTATGGTGGACGGGAAGATGAATATGAGCCAACAGTGTGCCCTTGTTGCCAAAAAGGCCAATGGCATATTAGGCTGCATCAGTAGGAGTATTGCCAGCAGATCGAGGGATGTGATAATTCCCCTCTGTTCGACACTGGTCAGGCCGCATCTGGAATACTGTGTCCAGTTTTGGGCTCCCCACTACAGAAAGGATGTGGACAAATTAGAAAGAGTCCAGCGGAGGGCAACAAAAATGATTAGGGGGCTGGGGCACATGACTTATGAGGAGAGACTGAAGGAACTAGGCTTATTTAGTCTACAGAAGAGAAGACTGAGGGGAGATTTGATAGCAACCTTCAACTACTTGAAGGGTTGCTCCGAAGAGGAGGGAGGTAGGCTGTTCTCGAGGGTAACAGAGGACAGAACAAGGAGCAATGGTTTCAAATTACAGCTGGGGAGGTCAAGGTTGGATATTAGGAAAAACTTTCTCACTAGGAGGGTGGTGAAGCATTGGAATGGGCTATCTAGGGAGGTGGTAGAATCTCCATCTTTGGAGATTTTTAAGGCTCGGTTAGACAAAACCCTGGCTGGGGTGATTTAGGGGGAGTGGTCCTGCTTTTTAGCAGGGGGTTGGACTAGATGACCTCGTGAGGTCCCTTCCAACCCTATTATTCTATGATTCTATGACTTTGTAGGGTCCCCCCAAAGTCGACTTAAAATTTAAGTGTAGACATGCTGAGTCGACTTAAACTAACAAGTGTAGACATAGCCCTAGATATTACTGACAGGCAGCATTATAAAGAAACCAGTAAATTTAGTCTAAACCTGGGCTGGCTTATTTTTCACTTCTAGAAATGCCCACATTTGCTAAAGGGTAGGGAAGGCTTGTGGGGCTGACTGGACTTTGGAAAAGCCCGTAGCTATATTGCTCTTATCTTGTTCTTGCAATTTTGCTCTTGGCTATTTTCTGCTAAAACAGAGTGGCTCTTCTGGCACAGGAGGAAAAGCAAAGTGCAAGGGTTATGGACAGAAGAGATTCTAACCCAAGTCTCATATGTTCTCTCTAAAGGACCTGACATTCCTTTAATGGAATCTTAATATTCTTTAACATTTCGGAGTTGTGTCCATTTGTATTTTGTTGCTACCCACAGAAATTCTGTTAATAGTCTGGGTTTTGGTAATTTTGCTCTCCATAAAGTAACTTTTAAATGTACTATGCATTGTCACATTCACTTAGGGCTTCATTTCTAGGTGTTTAAATAAATGCAGCTCTCTCATTTCTGGAGAGAGTGTCTCTTTTATGGACTATGTGAAATAATTTATTTTTAAAAATTTGCCTCAAGGTTGACTTTAATATGGACATTTTTAGTGAGAGAGTAGAAGAGAGAAGAAGATTGTTTCTGTGATACTATGATAGGATGTTAATCCTTCTTTTTATGAACTGCAGTGTGAGTTATTTTCATGTACAGAATAAAGACACAGGGAGAAAATCAATAAGCTCTTCTTCTGAAACACATTTTATAGAAGAAATTACTGCATAGGATGATAATGCTTTGTGCTTACATATCAGCTTTCATCCAATGATTTCAGTGATTTACAACTATTAATTAGGCCTCACAACACTCTGGATCACAACATATGCCACAACGTTTTACAGATGGGAACATAAGGGCTAATTATAAGTGATGCTGAGCACCTAGAATTCCCATTGAAGTTGATGGAAGTGATGGATACTCAACACCCCTGAAAATCAGGCTCTGTGACTCTCTAAATCATTGGCAGTCCCTGGAAGAGAGCTCAGGAGCCATAATCCATGGAAAATCCAGTATCTACGTATCAGTGACTTGTGATGACCACGCTGAGGGGCATTTGGAGACAGCTGATATTTATTACAGAACTACCAAACCGAACACATACAAAAGATGAATATATGTGTGTAAGACTGCATTGAGTTGATTGTCTCCCTCTCTTTCAGCTTTCATGTACTGCCCGTTTCTTTAAATTGTAGGTTCTCTGAGAGAGCTGCTTTTGGACCTGACCTGCTGCAGTGCGGCCTTTCTCCAAACACTACCGGGATATAAATATTCGTCAGAGCTGCCTTTCTATTTCAACTTGATATTTAAGGCTAATTTGCTTGCTAAACTGAAGCCCAGCCTCCCTATCGGTGGCTATAGTTTTGCACCCTCAAAGTTTGCTTGAAAAAAGTGAATCAGCTGCATCTCCAGCTATCTAATTTTGTTGCACGTCTGACTACATGTAAATCAGGTAGAGAAGCAGGTGCTCACATCTGCAACCATAATTGAATTGTGTGCACAGAAACTGAGGTGCATATTATTCTGTCGGAAGGGCAAGTGATTTAAATTTCCCAGCTGTGAAGTAGGACAAATATATCCTCTAAACAGCTTAATAGTGATAATAATGTTTAATAGTTAGCTTAGGAAAATAAAATAAAGCAAAGCAACATGCCACATTCCATTAGTGTCCCTTGATGTGTCCCCTTAGTGTCCCCTTCTGTTTTGGTAGCCTATTCTTCCCTAGATATTTTTGAGGCTGAATTGGCTAATGTTCGTAAAGTGCTTTACAAATTACAGAAAGTTCTAAGTAGTTTAATTGTATTATCTGGGATCTGTTTCCTTTTATTTTTTTAACTTTCATTCTTACCATTTGCAAACCCAGAACAGTGCCAAAATATACCTGGTTATTCTCCAACTGCAGACATGGAGTTTCTTAAAGAGGATTTTAACTTGTTGTTCACATTAAGAGATTTGTTGCATTAATAACAATCCCTGTTCCCTAATAGATTCTAGTTCATTGTCGTTTGGCGATCACAAAGCTTTAACCAGTGGAGAGGCTATTAGAATTTCCCAGCCTTCTGACATCAGTGAATTTTTGAGCTCGTCAGCCAAAAACTACTCTGCTAGAATCTCAGCCAAACTTGCTGCACAAAAAACACCAGTGGTAAGTGGAAAATGATCTAATTTTAACATTATAGAATGCAAACCTATAAGCAGAATGTTCATGCTTTAATCAGTCCTCCCAGCCCCCAAATAATTTTTACCATTCTTCTCTGAACTCTTTCCAGTTTGTCAATATTTTCCCAGTAGTGAAGTGCTCACAGTCAAATGTACCAAAAGCAGCTGAAAGAAAATGATATGAGCATCATCAACTGAGGAGGAAACAGTGTAGGGAACTTGGGGCCTACTCTTTTCACATTAGAAAATCTAGAATAACTTCACTGATTCTGATGGAGTTCTTCCAAGTCCTGATTTATGTGGGTTAAATTAGATGAGAATCAGGCTGTACCTGCTTTTAGAAGAACGCATGAAAACTATCCAGTTCAGGATAAATAATGGACATGGTACAGTGGATGCAAGAAGTCATCTACGGGACATCAGGATCTATTTATGAACCTCATCCTGCTCCCATTGAAGTCAATGACAAAACTCTCATTCACCTCAATGGATGTCACCGCCAGACATTGAATTCAGACATCTTTCTGTGCTGCTTTTTTTTTTTTTTTCCTTTTTCAACCTAAAGATTCAACGGTGCCCTTAAATTTCAAACAATCATGTGCAATCTAAGCTTCATTTTTTAAATAGGTTTCTTAAAGGCAGACTTTAATTCACCCTCCTTGGAAGAAGTGGTGGAGTTGGTGCTATGAAACAGATATTTTTAATGTTCTTTTTCAGTAGGGGAAAGATGAAAGAAAAGGGAAGTTGAAAATGTGTTCCATTCCAGGGCTATGATGTCATAATGATGAAGGATGGCATGGCTTGCTGAGCAGTTATTGCCATTATCTCTATATTTATAGGAACCTACACCTGATTCTGATGTCTGGCATTTTTATACTGGGTAGATCAGAGAAACAGAAAAAAAATCACTGCTATCCAAGACCTAAAAAAAAGGCTTTCTTTAGTGGGGAGAAAGGTGTGATTGTAAAATCGACTACATAGGTGGGAAGCCTTCCCGTCTTTCAGACATCTTAAGCAAAATCCCACATCTCAGGCCATGCAGAGTTAAATAAGTGTCACAGTGTCATTCCATTTTCTGTTTATTTCATCAGAACGTATATTAGCTTGAGCTGAGGCAGAAGCTCACGTTTCTCTCCCTTCAGCAGCTCTTTGTCATCAACTGTATCACAGAGATTTATGTCTCTCTCACTTTCTTTCATCATTTTTTATTGTGACTGTTTACATTTTGTCAAGCCAGGGAGAGAAGTGTTTTACTCTGAAGGTGGCTATAATTTAACTCAGGTTTCTTCAGTGGCTAGAAGGGTTTCTTTATTAGTTTCTTCGTTCATTGCTGGTAATATCTTCCAAGTTATTTACTAGGCCTTTTAAGTGCCCAATATATTTTTTCATGAGTAAGATGAAGTTCTGTAGAATCAACTGACATGTCCATCAGTAACACAAGTGCGGTTCAGATCATTTTGAATATTAAAATATTGTATGTCTTGTGATTTTAAAGTAAAACGCTGTCTAATCTGTTACATTTGGAAGTAGAAATGACTAATATACTGTGGGCACCAAAAGCATGTGGGATGACTGCGACAGCCGCATTCCATGTTTCCTGTGTGTAGAGTGGCAAAATAAGAGGCTATTTCTACACTTGCTAAAATTAGTTCCAATTAGTTAGCACTTGCTTAGTTCGAATTAACGATCCCCATTCATTTCAATGGCCGGTTAGTTCGAACTAAGAAATTAGTTCGAATTAACATGGCCATATTGGCTAATTCGAACTAGTTAGTTTGTATTAACCCCTTAGTTCGAATACCCTATTCAAACTTATTAGTTCGAATTAAGGAAGCCCTTAATTCCAACTAACTAAAGCCTAGTGTAGCCATGGCTTTAGTTAGTTTGAATTAAGCCTCCTTAATTCGAACTAACTTGCCAGTGTAGACATAGCCAGAGAGCATAAAATGACTGGCCTTGGCAATTCAGGAGCAGGATAAAAGGTAAAGCTTGCTGACCAGGAAAAGAACCATGATTTTCTTGGCCCTTGCAACTTGTGAGTGCAAAACACATTCTACCAATGTTCCACAACTGTCACTAACTACACAAGGTGCGAGGCAGAACAGAACCGGACCTGTAATCCATACATAAATTAGGAAGAACTGAAGAACGGCATCTTTACAAAGTACAGGCTCTGTGAAATCTCTGTCTGAAATCTGTGTAGGTCTGGACTCAGCTGGAGTACCAAAAGGAAAGGAATTAAAAACAGACTGTAGGTGAATACATTCAGCAAGGCAATGTGACTCTCTTATTCATCCTTTGTCATCTGAGGAGCCAGTCATGTGATGGGAGTCACAGAGAATTGTCAGATAAATTGGGGTGTGGAGTCTTATTTACCACCATGATGCCAAACCAATATGTGATAATGTCACCGCAAGATAACTGTTAGCTTTCTTTCAGCTTTCTCTTGACTGGGTTTGTCTACACTAGGAAATTACATTGTGCTGCAGCACATATTAACTAACACATGCTTTAAAACCTCAAGACTGGATTCTCCAGCCTGCTAAGGCTGCGTTATGCTAGATGTGCATGAGAGCCTGAGACAGCTGAAGATTTGCAGCAGAAAATTCTCTCTGTGTGGGGGGAATGTCAGCTGGTGTAGACTTGGCAGTGGTGGTGTAGCTGCTGTCTCCACCAACCACTGTCCTACCCCTGGAGTAAGAGAGCCAGGAAACCAGTATATCAGGAGTGTGTGGGAGCCAAACTCTTTTTGCTGGTGGAAGGAATCTCATGTGAGTAGCATAAATTAAGTATATTGGGGCTGTGAATCAAGGAGTCACAACCAGCTCCCTGTAGTTACCCCTTTCTGTTGTATCCTAGAATAGCTCAGATGTAGAGAAGAATCAGGGTTCAATTGTAAACAAGGACTGCCATATTTAAATCAAGCATGGCTGCAAAGACAAAAGTTCTGTCTACATCTGAGTGCTGAGTGATATTTAACACGTTGTTAGTTAATGTGACAAGTTCCAAAGGGGGAGCCATGTTAGTCTAGTTCAGCAAAACAAACAAGGAGACCTGTGGCACCTTAAAAACTAACACGTTTATTTCGTGCATGAGCTTTGGGGGTAAAATCCCACTTCAACGTACGCATGAAATGGAAACTACAGTATGGAAAGGAACATATGAATGCAGGGAAGGGTAAGTCACAAAGTCAGATCAGACTTTTTCAGCAAATCAAGCAAGTTGTTTTGATTCAAACAGTGTGGAATGACAGATAAGAAGATGGGAAGATTATAAGAGGGGAAAATCACCTTTGGTAATGAGAAAGCCAGCCCAAATCTCTATTCAGACCTAATTTAATGGTGTCAAACTTGCATATGAATTCTAATTCTGCAGTTTCCGTTTGGACTTTTGATATGAAATTTTTCTGATGGAACACTAACTGTCATATCTTTCACAGAATGTGCAGGGAGGTTGAAGTGTTCCCCTATTGGTTTTTGAATGTCTTGATGTCTGATTTGTGTCCATTTATTCTTTTGTGCAAAGACAGTTTAGCTTGGTCAATGTATAAGGCAGAGGGCCATTGTTGGCACACGATGGCATATATCACATTGTTAGAGGAGCAGGTGAATGAGCCCCTGATGGAGTAGCTGGATTGGTTGTCTCCTATGATGTTGTCATTTGAGTAGATATGCACACAGAGTTGACAACGAGGTTTGTTGCTGGGATGGGTGCCTGCCTTAGTGTTTCTGTTGTATGGTCTGTAGTTGCTGTTGAGTATCTGCTTGAGGTTGGTGGGGGCTGTCTGTAAGTGAGGAGTGACCTGCCTCCTATGGCTTGAAAGAGTGAGGGAGTTTCTTGCAGGATAGGCTGTAGATCCTTGATGATGTGCTGGAAAGATTTGCCTTGTGGGCTGTAGATGATGACCAGTGGCATTCTGTTGTTTTCCTTCTTGATGTTAGTTAATGTGGTACAGCACAATCAAATTTCCCAGTATAGATAATCCTACACACTCAGGAGTCATAGCCAGAGACAAGAATATCAAGGCCATTTGTATAACCCTTTTGGAAGGTCTGTATGTACTTGTAAGTTATGGTAATAAGTTGATCATGTTTCTTGCTCAGGAAGAAGCATCTCTGCAGAGGCGGCAGCATGCAGCCCGTCAGGCGCTGTTGGGGAAGGTTCCTAGTTCATATGCTCAACTGTTTCAAAGGTAATGCCAGCATTCGTATTAGCCAAGTTCTTCCCAGCCAAATGAAAAATGGCCACCTTTAATTCCTTCACTATTGTGTTTGCAAGATGAATGATCAGAAACTCTCAAAGATCACCAGCCCTCTGTCTGACTCTCCTCACAGTATTTAAATCTCACCTTAAAATTAAGCCCTATACATGAAGACAGTCTGCCCTCTGGATTGAGAGTCACAATGGGTTTACACTGAAAATGTGAGTCCAAGCTCTAGTGTATCTGGGACTGTGAATTCACACACACACATGCGCAATGTTTTCCCGCTGGAGAGCATCCCTGTCATGGCAGTTCAGAATCCCAGTTGTGTTATGTTTCAAGGACTCCTAGGGTGTGTCTACACTAGTAAATTAAGTCGACTTAGCAGGCTTAAGTTGACTTAATTTACTCTGCGTCTACACTGGCATTTCCTTAAGTCGACTTAAGCTGCTGCTTAAGTCGACTTAAGGAAATTTAAAGTCGACTTTATTAAATCTAGCTTAAAGTCGACTTTAATGCTTAAGTCGACTTCTTAAGTCGACTTAAGCAGTGTGGATGCCCTAAGTTGACTTAGTCGACTTAGGGCAGGGGGGAAAGAGAGCCCCTCTCCCTTCTCCCCAGGAAGCCGCTAGCAGCTTGTCCTGGGGAGAGCCAGTCCTGCGCGGGACTGGCTCTCCGCAGGACAAGCTGCTAGCGGCTCGTCCTAGCTCCCTTCTCCCCGGGACCTGGAGCCCTGCGCTCCCTCCTAGCCGGGACCTGAGTGGTCCTGGCCGAAGGGAGCCCTGCACTCTCTCCTAGCTGGGAGCGGTCCTGGCCAGAAGGGAACGTGGGGCTCCTTTCTGCCTGAGACCCGCGCTCCAGCTGCTGGGTAGCCCCCGGAGGCTTTCCGGCAGCTGGAGCACTGCCATGCTGGCTATTACCGGCGTTTCAGCAGCTGGGGAGCCCCTGGAGGTTTCCCAGCAGCTGGAGGGCTGGCAATTGCCGGCATGTTGGCGCTCCAGCTGCCGGGAAGCCTCCGGGGACTGCCCAGCAGCTGGAGTGCTGTCCCAGCGAGAAAGGAGCCGCAGGGCTCCGTTCTGACAGGGACCGCTGTGGTCCTGGCAGAAAGGGAGCCCCACGCTCCCTTCTAGCTGGGATGCCCATGGGTCCTGGCAAAAAGGGAGCCGCAGCTTCTTTCTTGCCGGGACCCACCAATCCCGGCAAGAAGAAAGCCCCGGCTCCCTTTTTGCCAGGACCCGCAGGGGCCCCGGCCAGTATGGAGCCCTGCTGCTCCTTTCTGGCCAGGGCCACACTCCAGCTGATAGGTTTCCCTATCAGCTGGAGGGCCGTGCTGGCAATTGCCAGCAGACCAGCTGATAGGGGTCCCCGGGGGTTCCCTATCAGCTGGAGCGCGGTCCCGGCCAGAAAGGAGCTGCAGGGCTCCCTTTGGCCCAGGACTGCGGGAACCGCTCGGTCCCGGCCAGAAGAGAGCATGGGGCTCCCTTCTGCCCAGGACCCGAGCGGTCCCAGCTGGAAGGGAGCGCAGGGCTCCCTTCTGTTCGGGACCTGAGCAGTCATGGCCAGAAGACAGCTGAGCAGTCCAGGCCAGAAGGGAGCTTCGCGCTCCCTTCTCGCCTGGACTGCTCTGGGACTTCCTGTCTCAGGGAGAGCCAGCCCCGTGTGGGGCTGGCTCTCCCCAGAACGAGTCCCCCTACCCTGGGGAGCGAGGCTCCAAGGGCGCCTCCCCTCCCCCTGGAACTAAACAGTCGACTTAGAGAGTTTAGTGTAGAATCTCTAAGTCGACTTAGTAAGGCCAGCTTTAAGTCAACTTTAGGGTCCTGTGTGGACTCTGTAAGTCGACTTATTAAAATCGTCTTAGTAAAGTCGACCTAAATTCCTGAGTGTAGACTTAGCCCTAGGCATTAGGGACAGAGGAGATCTAGGTCATCCGCTTGCCAGTACAGGGTTGTTTCTTACAGTATATATACCTGCGTTTCTCTCAACTGAAAACTGAGCTCCTCTTCTCTCCCCTTTAGGAAAATGAAACCAATCTCACTCTTTCTCCTGTAACACAACTGTGTAATATTAAATATCCACTCATCTTAACATATACACCTTCTGTGCCTTCCTTGGCTATATCCCTGCCCCTTGATTTGGTGAATGTTGGTATGAAACTTCACAATCTCATCTTTCCTCTCCTTTCCTGCCTGCTTGTTTGATTGGTGAAATGGTGAGCAATGTTGACAGAAGTAAGAGTCGGCCCCCATGAAAATAAATGGGGCCGTTGACACATTGGAACTATGGTTTCAGTTGCTGTACAGATGTAAGCATGAGTAGCACTAATTTTCCATTTTGAAAGTGTGCTTTGCAGACATGACAGGTAGAGATGGACTTTTTAAAGAAGCTGAGACTCCGAAGAAGAAATGAAAGGCCTGTCCATGGCCCCACTCAGCTAATCCTTCATGTCCCCCGCACTGAGATCCATTGGTTTAAAATCTCTCAAACAACAGGGTATCTGCCACTTCACTTGGGAGATTCTGATATTTAGCTTACATTTTCTGTTTGTTAATGTTATCCCACTAATTCATACCTCTAAAAACTTCTAATGGCAAGACCATTACAGCCTTCACTTCAGGAGGTTGGCAATTTTTCCCCATATTTGGAGTGTATTTTTAAACTAAGGCCCTGTCTACACGACACAGTTTTGTTGACGAAAGTCACCTTTCATTTGCAAAACAGTGGAAGTGTATACACTGAGCAGCTCCTTCCGCCAATGTGACTTGCCCAGAGATGGGTAGCACAACGCAGCATCAGTGCAGATACTCTGCTTGGTTATGTTGCCCAAATTGGCTTCTTGGAGGTGTCCCACAATGCCCATCCTGACCGCTCTGGTCAGCAGTTTGATCTCTGCTGCCCTGAAGTACACGGGTGTGTGCCTATCTTCTGTTTAAAGGCCCAGGAATTTTTGAAATCCTCTTCCTGTTTGCTTGGTGTGCACAGATCATACAGCATCTTCCCAGCTGACCATGCCGGCTTTCTTCAGCAGACACACTCCTGCATAAAGAACTCCAGAGCTGTTGGATCTGCTGAGTCTTTGGAAAGAGAAGGCCGTTCAGTCAAAGTTTTGCTCCAATTGTAGGAAGTTTGATACTTACAAGCTGATTCCTTGTGGCATGCAGCAGTGCCATTGCTAAGATCAGGGAGCTGAGGCAGGCGTACCAGAAGGTGAGGGAGGCCAACATCACCCTGTTTTGGCGCTGAATACATGCTGCTTCTACAAGTCACTGTATGCCATCCTCTGCGGAGACCACCTCCACTGCCAACAGCCCTGTGGATACTTCAGGAAGACCGGAACCAGTGGCCAGTGAACTCAGTCCCAAGGACAAAGTGGTGAACAAGGAAGTAGAGATAGAGAATGATGTGGAGCACACGACAGGGTTGTCTGGTGGCACAGCGAGTCAGTACCACTTTTCCATTCGGCAGGGGTCTAGTCAGTCCCAGCATTCTGGCATTCCGGAGAGGGGAGCTCTGGTAAGCGCTCATTTTACTTAGATACTGCACAGTGAGAAGAAATTGAGCTCCCGTGCACTTTATGTGGTAGAGAAGAGATAAGGGACAGAAATTGACAACATGCAGTTGTGGTCCAGCAGAAAAGGTTAATGTACATGGGGATGTCCTGGGAATTCTCCACAGAGAAACTTTTCTGCAGGTATCTTGCAATTTTCTGCCGAAAGTACCTTAGCAAAGCCGCATTGTTCCACCTCCCTCCCCCACAGTAAGAGGCTTTGCCATGCCACTCGGCCATTATTTCTGCAGGGATCAGCACACAGGCAAGCAGCATACAGAGCTGTTTTGAAGCCATGGGCATGCAGGAGGTCCACCCTGGAAACCTGGGTTACCTTTAGGAATGAGATATGGGTTCGATTACCATAGCCTGTGGAAAAGGGTACCAATATTCAGAATAGTCTCCTAGTTGCTTGTAGTAACCCCCTTTGCAAACCACCCAGACTTTTTTCCCTTATTACCAATTCCTTTCTTCCTTCCTGCCCCCGGCTCAAACTCAGCATATTTGTAACTTGCTCTGAAGTGTGTGCTAGACAAGGGACAGTGAGAAAGAGGTGTGTATAAATTTTATGATTCACTGCTGTAAGAAAACTCAGAATAGTGTCTGTTCATTGCTTGTTTGACTTCTGCAGATTTGTCCTTGAGGACCCCCTCGTCCACACTGGTGGAGCACTTCCATCAGATAAGGTGGTGAGCCACGAGGAGTGAGGGGGATTTGTTTCACAAAATGCTGAAGTCAACAGATACAACACAGCATAGAGGGAGACATTTAATGAAAAACTCGGGCTGGGATAACCTGGAAAGGAGAGAGGAGCAGTTGATAAAACTGTGGTTGATAAAACTCCTGGAGAGATAGAGATGCTGTCATCCCTCATTACACTACAATCTGAGCACAATTCCTCCTGCAGCCAGTACAGATCTCCATTCCCTGCCCTCCCCAAACTCTCCCACCCCATTCTTCATATGCTCTCAGTCCTTCACAGAAACCTGTGCATTCCACATCTTGGGACTGGTTTCACTCAATGAGAGGTGGAGTAACCATAACTGCGAGACTGTTCCTCTTTGCCACAGCTCCTGTTAAACCAAAACATTGTGTTTTGTCCTGTTATTAAATATGAATCTTTGACACATAATGAATATTTTTGTGTTTTACACATTAGTTAGTGCTAACATTCAAACACTGGTTACAGGTAGGGTATTTGCTCAGTATAATTAATGCTCAGGAAACAAGCATTAAGTAAACGTTACCTGCTGAATGCATCATATAAAGACATATGACTGCGAAGCATTGTCAAAATGCTCCTTCAAAGCCTCCCTGATTCGACTAGCCACCCACTGTGCATCTTTGTTTGCTCTTGTATCTGACTGCCCAAAATCTGCAGCCAGCAGATCAGCTTCAGCACTCAACCCCCTGGAGAAACTCTCCTCACCCACCTGCCCATGCTTTACGAATATTATGCAGGCATACGCTAGGCCACAGTGACCATTGGAATATTTTCTCATTGAGGTCTAACCTGTCAAAAAGGCACCACCAACGTCCTTTTAATCATCCATTGGTACATTCAACCATCATTTGGCACCTACCACGTCTGTTGTTGAAATGCAGCTTGCTGCTGTCTAGGTTCCTGGTCTAAGACTTCATGAGCCAGGGAGCAAGAGGTAGGCGGGATCTCCCAGGATCCAGTGAGGAATATGGAAATGCCATAGTGAATATCCTGGTCTGAAAGGAAAGCGCCAGTATGCAGCTTTTATACAATCCAGAATTCCTAAAGATGCATGCATCATGCACCTTCTCTGACTACCCCACATTTGTGAAATGGCCCCGGTGATCCACCAGCACTTGCAAGACCACGGAGAAGTAGCCTGTTCAGTTGATGTACTCCATCGCGAGATGGTCTAGGTTCAAAATTGGGTTTTGTGTTCTATCTGTTACCCTTCTTAATTAGGGGTTCCCATTGCCTCAAAGCCATCACCATTATTTTCTACGTGTCACTGAGAGTTCTCCATAGCAGGAGGAAACTAACAGCTGGGCAAAATTGCATCACTACAACCCCATGGTGGGCTTTCCAACTCCAAACTGATTCTCAACTGACCGGTAGTAGTCTGGCGTACACCATGATCACCACTTGCTTTTCTCACAGTGTTTCCATGGCTCATAGTGGTGCAGATACTGCCGATTCACTCTCTTTTTCACAACTCATGAAATACTGCAGGACCAGCCACATTGTGTTCATACTGCTAATCACCAGACTGGTCAGTAGTTCAGGATCCATGCTTTCAGGCAGAGATGGTGTGATTGCTCAATAAACAAGGGTTGTTGAAAAAATGGAATGAAACAGTCAGAAGCTCATAGACTGATGAGACAGAAAGAACTGCATCAAGGGATAGTGAGCACAGCCCCATGATGCACTGTGCTCTATTCCCAGAGCTCCCAGTGGCAGAGGATGGTGAGCTGCACAGTGTGATAGCTACTCACAATTCAGTGCTCTCTCTGTCGATGCAAGAGCAATGACTGGGGACGTTTTGCTGACACAAGGAGCAGTGACTAATTCGAACTAATTTTAGCAAGTGTGGACATAGCCAACGAGTCCTCCGGCATTTTTGAAGACTAACAAATTTATTTATCGCATGAGCTTTCGTGGGAGAAATCAACACTGTCGTGTAGACCTAGCTTAAGAGTGACGTTTTTATTTAGGCAAATGGCATCCTATTTGGTGCCTAGCAATTTGGGATTTCATAATCTTTTGAAGATTCATTTTAAAGAAAAGAAACTAAAGAAGAAAAAGCAGAAGTGGAAATGGTGGCACATCATTCATTTCTGTGTTTAGAGGGAAGTTCCTTTAATTAGCAAAAGAATAAGGAAGCATTTTTCTCTCCATCGGTTCACCTTGGCCCCAGTTATATTTGGATGGGGGAACCCGAGGTTTGTATTTGTTCTAGATCAGAGTGAACAGTCAAGCTAAGCCTTATGTGTCTCGGTTCACTGTTATTTGCTCCTTTTATTTCACAGTGCCTTGCTCATACTTTGGATTATTGGTTTGGTGTGAAAAATCAGACTTTATTTTGGCAGAGCTGTCAGACCTGCGAAAGAAAACTCCTGTCACCCCCAATTGGTATTTGCAATTACCAGACCTGAAGGTACATCTGTGCTCAGTGTAAAAAATTGGCAGCAGAAGTAGACAATACTCTATTCCATATGGTGATGCACAAAGTGAAATCAGGAAAAGCCATAGGTATGAGCAACTGAGACTCGGAGATGGACAATGAACTCTGAAAGCATAGATATTAGATAGAAAAGAGACTACAGGTCATTTAATACATACCAATGGCTAGAGCATGATTGTTCCTGTAATGGGGTGGCACCCACCTATTTGCAGGCACCCCCCTTTCTGTTCAGATGTGAGCCTGGTTTCCTTTCAGTTCTTACAATAGGTTGGCACCCATCTTTCCTGAGTGGCCCATTGGCCAGTGACTCTTTTGGCAGGCCTTCAGAGACTCAGCCCTCTGAACAAGTCGCACACTGTCCCCCTTTCCGCTGAGTTGCTAGCTCTTTCTCACAGCCCCTGGTATGGGGTTGTAGCAGCAAGGCATCCTTCTTTGAACCACTGCCTGCTTTAATAGCTCAACCAGTTGGTGTCTTTTCAGCAGCCATCCCCGAGCTCAGTTTTCAACCAGAATAGGAGGGCCGTCATGATACCCTCACCTGGTCTGGCTAGGTTCTGGGATCAGTCTTCTGGGCTCAGCCTGCCCACACTGACCTGTTCTTGGTCTTGTTGCTCTTCCAGCCAGCCCAGCATCTGGTTTTCAGCAGCCTTCCCTGGAATCAGTTCTTTCTGTAGTGAATTGTCTGCAGTCCTGCTGCTCTTTCAGCCAGCTGGGTCCCCAGTCCTTCTTCTTCAAGGCCTGGGCAGCAACTGGCGGCTCTGCCCCTGCTGCTTCCTTTTATATGGCCCTTTTGGCCCCCTGATTGATTTCTTTAGTAGCATCCCTGATTGGCTGCTCCATTAGTTCCTCTGATTGGTTGCTCCTCTGCAGCTACTCAGGGCCTTCTGAAGGACTTCTCTTCTGCTCTTTCCTGAGGTGGAATGAAGCAGGGCTGCACGGCCTCCAGTATGGGACCTCCAGACCTAGTCTACCTCATTCCAGTTCCCTACTAGTACAATGCCCATTCTAGTTTTAAATGTCCCGTGAGATGGGCCTTTCACCTTGGAAGAATTTCCCACAGTTTAATACATCTCCTTCTCATAAAGATTATCTTGATATTTATGCTAAATTACCACTATTTGTTTCATTCCATTATTCCTAGTTATACCCCTTGTATCAACCAAAATAATGCCTCTTTTTTATGCAGTTCAGAAATTTAGACTCTTACCATGTCCCATTCTCAATTAGTCAGCCGTTATCTGAACTACATTTAGTTGCATCTTCTCATGTTTTGTCATAAGTCCGTTCCTCTAGTCCCTGGGTAAATTTTAGTGTTCTTCTCTAAATTCTCTCCAATCAGTTAACATCTGGTAATTAGTTGCCAGGCCCAGAATTGACCAAAATATTCCAGGCACGGCTGCAACAAGGGGTAGCAAAGAAGGCATAATTACTCCTGGTTCTGGGATAGGATACCTCTTTGCCACTGCATATGACGATCAAAATTGCATTGGCCTTTTGTGGTCAGATTACCTTACAAACCCAGGTCTGACTTCCTGTTTATTGTTATCTCAAGGTCTCTTTCAGACTTGCTGTTTCCTAGGTTTCTCCTTCCTGTTGAGTAGCTGTCTGTGACTTTTTCCCAAGGTATATTTTATCTGCACTTTTTTCTGTTTCTACTTGGCTCCATAAGTCAAGCGCAAATCATATCTCTCTGAAATATGATTATAAACATTTCTCTTGATATTCATCATTTTTCTCTTGTCAACTCCGTTCTTCTACGTGTCTACTTCCATATAAAATACAATATACTCATTCAGGGAAAATGTTTCTTAATCTCTAAACTCGGCGACAGCATGAGTGAGCATCTTGCTGTGTTGTCAAGTAAAAGTGAATTTTTTTCTATGTAAAGAATAGATGAAAGCTATTTCTTTTACTGGCCTTGCAACTGAAGTGGTTTAAAGAACGTTGGTCCTAGAGTTATACTATTATTGTGGAAGATGCTAATGGGCAAAGAAAGAAAGACTCAAAGACGCTATATTAATTCCAAGCTCCTTTAGAGATGGAAAGCAGGAAATAATTTGACTATTTTTAAAAAAGCACAATTGTCTAACTGGTAAGTAAACAGAATATTTGCGATATAGAAATACCAGTGTTTACCACCTAATGTTTTGTATAATTCTATAACCTACTGAAATTAGATCTTTTAAGATATTGGACCTCAATCTTGACCTGTGTAAATCATAAGTAGCTTCATTTTTCATGGGTGTCAAATTCATTTGCTATGGTGGACTGGATTTAACTTAAATGTACTTCAAGTGGGGCGTACATACCATAAATCAAAATACTACGGCACTCTCGTGGAGTGATGTATAAGTGAAACTGCGCTCCATGATACAACTCTGTCTTTCTCTCCCTCTCTGTTAGGGAGATAGCGTGGACTCATGGAGCGTAGTCATGGAAGAGGTCACGGAATGCGTGTTTGACACCCCTGATTGAAATCAAAGAAGTTATATTGGTTTTAAAAGTGGCGTGAAGGAAGAATCAGCTCTGTTTTATTTATTGCAATATCCTGAGGAATTACTGCATAAATATATATTTTTAAATCAAGCTAATTTAAAATTTGGTCTCCTTATTTTGTGCCTTTAGTTATATGTGAACGTAATTGAGGTTATTTTGATATTACCTGATATCATAAGAGGCTGGGTTGAGGTCTTACCGAAACCAAACCCTTAGCCATTGAATAACTTGTTGATTTCCTATGAATGCCCCCCCCTGAGGGCATGGATTCTGCCCCCTACACATATGAGTAAAAAAGAGAGGGCATGGCCAAGAAGAGAACTGCAAAGTGTAATTGACAGTGCCAGAGTCAACTCAGAGAATTCACACATTTTCAGTGTCTGTACGGCTGCCTTCCAGAATAGGTATTAGTGGTAAGGGGTTTATGTTCCGTGCATTTTAAGGTAACACACCAAATGCATGCTCTTTTGCCTGGATTGCTCGTGGTCAGCGCTTGAGTATTCCACACGTGGCTGTATGTGAGAAATGGGGACTTTCCTGCCTGATCAGGACCTGATGCAATATCACGTTGCTTTGCCACATTAGTCTGTGCCAATTTGGGGGGCAGAAATGAGGAGGCTGTGTCTTTGGCCCCAGTACACAGACATCCTCTTCAGAGTGCCAGTGTGGATGAGCTGATGTCTTTTATTGGCCCAACTTCTGCTAGGGAGACGGAGACAAGCTTTTGAGCTTCCGCAGAGCCCTAATTCTGGTCTGGGAAATATACTCAAATGTACCAAAACATATTCAGAAGTTCTGTGTAAGCTCAAAAGTGTGTCTCTCTCACCAATAGAAGTTGGTCCAATAAAAGATAATACTTCAACCCCCTAGTCTCTTTAATACCCTGGAATCAACATGGCTTCACCAGTATTGCATTGTCTTCAGTGTCATTTAACTTAGCTAACGTGTTTTTCTTCCTTATTCAACCTGAGGCAGCCTAGAGCAACAGATAGCACAAACTCCCTGAATATATCTGTTTCTAATGAACCTGACGGCAAAACCTTAACGACAGTGCACACACTTGATTGGCAGTGCGAAAAAGAAGAAATTTGGAGTGGGGCTTTGGGGAGGGAGGAGGAAATCCCTGTGAAGCCTTTTGAAACACATTTCTTTCAATTGTCTGGCTGGTTGTTTTAAGTGTGTCTATCAGGAGGGATTTAGCCTGTGAGTATGGGTTACTGATTCTAAATCAAAGCTTTAGTTCAGGGAACAGAGTCCATTTTCCTGTGGCAGATGAGTCCTTGACTAGTGACCTTCTGTCTAAAGTGATGCCAGATCAATCCTCTTCTCAGATTTCTGTTTTAGATATCCTAGGTCTTCTGCTGTCAAGCTGCACATTTCTGCATTGCAATCGGAATGGAGATATTTATTAGGAAGTATGTGGGGGTTTTGTTTGTTTTTATTTCTTATATGACACTCATTTAAAAGGCTTTTGAAAGTCATCCCTGGCTCCGAGACCCAGCAATGTGGTAAGGGCTCTTTCTCCTCTCTGTAATTGGTTCAGGTCAATAATGACTAAAAGCCGTTACCAGCCGACAACTGTTTGGTGGCCTATGTAATAGAAATTTGTGATCTCACTTTAAGGGAGATTTATTTATAAGCAGGGTTAATGGGATGAAACTAAGAAAGGGCAAATGAAAAGCTAATGAAAGAAAAATCCTGTTTGCAGTGAGGTTTGTTAGGCTACAGAATGATTTTCCAAGGGACAGAGATGTCATCATTGAGATGTTTTAAAACTCAACTATGCAAAGCATAGAAAACTTCCTATAGGGAACAGCCCTGCATTGACAAACGTAGGTCTAAACAACCTAACAGATTTTTTTGATTCTAGTATCTGTGATTCCTATGGCAAAAGGATCCATAAACCACTTCTGTGATCAACAACATTATCAATGACAACCTTAGCAAAGAAGCTAAAGAATGAAGGGCCATGGCAATTAAACTGGCTGGCCACCCTTAGGGTATGCCTGCACTAGGAAAAGTTAGGTCAACTTAAAATCGACTTTGACTTAACAAAGTGGACTAAGTCGACTTAACTTTAAGTCGACTTAGTCCACTTTGTTAAGTTGACCTAACCACCCTTAAGTCGACTTAACAAAGTGGACTTAAATTTCCACACTGGCCTTAGGCTGACCTAAAGAAGGGTTAGGTTGACCTAAGGAGGCTTAAGTCGACCTACCCCGCAGTTCTTAGTAAGTTGACTTAAGCTTTCATTAAGTCGACTTAAGGAATTTCTTAAGTCGACTTAATGAAAGCTAAGTCTGGACGTGGCTTAATTTAAGTTGACTTAAGCCTCCTTAAGTTGACTTAAATTGCCAGTGTAGACATAGCCTTAGAGAAGAAGATTCCTTCAGCTTTGAGTTGAGATATATGAGCAAGAGGGCTGCTGCACCTGTACAGAGGATAGATACATGGCATTTTTAAGAGTCATAACTTAATTGTAAATAAAAACATCTTAAGAAGAACTTCTCTTACATCTGAAATTCAGCACTGCTCTTTGGCACCATGAGAGTACTCGGTATCTATCTGTCTGTCTTGTCTGTCTGTCTAATATAAAATGGTGTCAAAGCTGCAGTTAGCATGCGTTCATTTTTTGTTAGATGTTACCATGAATGACTGTTGTAGAAGATAAGAAGGAGGAACTCTAGGCCTTGTTCATAGTAGTCACAAGATGTTGAGAGAAATTAGGCTGTAGGAGAGTTTTCAAATGGGACCTGTGCTCTTAAATCATTTTAAGTGCTTTTGAAAAGCTCGCCCTTAATAAGTATAAAATCTTTTAATAGCTCAAAAAAAAATTTTATCATTAAAACAAACTTGCTCAAGTTACCATTTTGGTATCAGGCATAGATCCAATTCCAATCGTAGACTCTGATTATTCTTGTACCACACACCTCTTATTGCAGTGTGGTCTAGTAAGCCGAGATGGGGACTGGAAGTCTGGTCTCCCAGTTTCTCTTACTGCTTCACTTGGTGCCTTGGCACACAATCTTGAGCAAGTCACTTAAATCAAAATTTTCAAACATGGGTGCCCAAAGCTCAGCACCTATATCCATTTAGAGATGTACATCATTGGCCTGAATTTTAAAGGTTCTGAGCAGAATTCCCATTAAAATCTAGACGCTATGAGAAATTTTGACTTTCACTTCTGTGACCGACTTTCCCCATCTGTAAAACTGGTATAATATTGACCCAGCTTTATAAAGTTCTGTGAGATACTAAGGTGAAGGGCACTAGATAAGAGTGTTGAAAGTATATAGTATGTGACTGTAGGCACATGCTATAATCCACCACTTATGTCATTTCAGAGGTCTTGCAAGTACTCCAGGAGCAATCAGCCCACACCAATTACTGGAACCAACATCATATACCTCGATGCTCCCGAGTGGAAGCAATGTCACTCAAGACCGGAGTCTGCCCCCTGCTAGCCCAGACACCAGGTGAGTTTAGCTGTTAGATGAACAGATTATTGCTGGACAGGATGAAGGATAATGGCATCGCCCACAAGACCTGCAACCATTTCCCCAGCCAATGCAGCTGTCTCCTCTGTTACATCATGAGCCTTGTTAAACACATGTTGCTACAATGTAAAACAGAACCTTGTCCTTCCATTAAGTGCTGTAATGCATGATAGCTGTAGACTGACGAGTTCACAAGCTTCATTTTTAAAGTGGCGTGTTGAAGAAGGGAAGGAAGAGCCTGGGAGAGGAGGCGAAGGATGAAGGAGACTAAGGCTCCACATAGAAAAACAAAGCTAGAGCGATCACTACTGAAGTCATAATTTACCAACAGTTACTGCCCAGTGGTCCCCAGGAGACCACACTGTCCTCTGTATAAGGAGACACTGGTGGTGGTTGTGGAGACCAGTGATGCTATTGCTGGCTATTCAAATTCTCATCTTGTGGATCGTGACAGCACCCACAATCCCTCCAGACCACTCTAGCCAACCCTCTCACCCTGTTGCTTCATTTGCCTCCTCTTCCTGCCTCCGTGCCTCTGTTATAACCACTTCTTATGCCCGGACCCCCTTGGCCAAAGATGTTAAAAAGCTTGTTTTTGCTGATGAACTACCGTTCCATTTAAAGAACACGTACATTTCCACTGTATGTTGTCCGACCTGCCGCTGTAATTACAGAAGTTAATTAACACACTGTAAAATCTGTTGAAATGGTAGGCATTTGTGGATTAGAGTGTTCTGGGTACTTGTACCATACTGACACAAGCTGAAGGGAACAGAGTGAGCGTGTGAGAGAGACTCAGTGCATAATAAGTTGCCAAGGGATTATGCATCATCTGTCCACGCCAATAAAGAGGCAAGACTTATAACCCAAAAGAGTGTGAAGTTACGATGAGTTGTTACAGTCTTAAAGCCCTTCACATATGGGAATAAATGTGCCTTTCCAGGCCAGCATAGTTTGGTGTTTTGACTTTAGCAGTGTTTTCATTTAACGCTCTTAGTAACACAGTGGGAAAACAACTGTGAGGAGAGAGAAAAAAATTGCTAATGGGATTCGGTTTCTGTGCGTGCATCAGGCCCACAGCAAAATATATAATCATGTTGTCAAATCCCCTTGCAAGAGAAAATAATGAAGGCTTGGATGAAAGTTGTGTATAGGAATAATGGCAATGTTCTTGTATAGATTCCTTCTCACGCTTTTCTAAAACAGCACTTCAGTGCCATAACTAGAGAACCTGTGGTGGATTGCATATGGAGGTCAATTAATATTCTTTTGTTTTCAATTTCATGCTTCCGACATTTGGGATAGAAGAGCCAGTAAAATGAAAAATCGTATAGGGTAAGAGTATGGAGCAAATGTAAATTGCTGGGTTGTGGGCATAGCAAACAAACCACTACCTCATCACCTGTGGGCTCCAGGCCATCTCATGCATTGAAGAGCACGCTGGGTAACTCCGTATCTCAAATCATACGTGTGATTCATCACACTCATTAATTACTGCCCTTGTCTGAGCTGGTATGGAAACTGAGTCAGTACTACCCCTAAAAGTAGGAGGCTGCCAGGCCACTGTTGCGTAGTGTGAAGGGCCAGGATTGTAGCTGGTCTGTGGATAGAAGCAAGGATTTCTGTAATTTTGCTCCAAGGGCCAACCCAAAGCATGAGTCTAGTGGGTGGCTGTGCAGGGCTCTGCATTCTTTCGGCACACCTCTGGCCTCTCTCTTCTGTGATCTCCTCTCTGCCTTGGAAGGTGAACTTCAGAGCCCAACCCTCCATGATCCCACAGAAGAAAACCCCATGAACCACCCTTCCTAGGACTTTTGATATCCTCTGCCGGTTGCTCAACTCTTCCCTCATTAATATGTTGGGTCAGTTTCTGTCACAAGCACTTATCTTCACCCAGGGGTCTAAACAACTTCGGTTACTGCTCAGCTGGTGTAGATCAGTGCAGCTCCATTGACTTCAGTCTCATCACTGCCATACAACATGGCATGGAAAACAGCGATCTGCTCCAATGTCATGTGTCAACATGGAATTCTATGTTAGGGTTGAACACCTATGTTTTGCAGTCCAGTAAAGATACATACTTTATACATGAGTATAAATATGAGAACCCATCAGCTCAGTGCTTTAATCCTCAATGTATTTCTTTTATACATACCTTGGTATATAGCACTCTGATCTCATGAGTCCACTTGATTGTCCTATTCTGAGCACGCTTGTGTTCTGTGCCTTCTACTTTAACAGAGCTGCAGGGTGGAGAATTTGTCTTGGTGGAAGGCAAAGAGGAGAAAAGTAACTCCAAAGAGACACTTGGCCATCCCTACCTAGCTATACCTATATACCAGGCAACCCGAATCCACCAGACCCCCTGATACTGCAGGTTGATAGAACACACAGTCTGAGGGATGAGGTTGAGATAACAGTAAGACATTGTGTCTTACTTGTCGTCACTTATACGCTTTGTCTCACAAATGCCACGCTATACTCTGTTGCCATTCAGGGAAATAGTGTAAGACAACTCAGAATTGCCTATTGCACTGGATTGTGTCAGACTGCATTCAGACCTGGTGTGTTCATGTATCCTATAAGGAGATTAACTGCGGGAGGGGAGGCTAAATTCCACCCCAAATGCTATTTATTTGTAGTTTATCTTAGTGGATAGATGCAGGGCTGTCAGTTCATGATCAAAGGAGCAGGGAACTGACCCGTTAGAAACTAGTATTTGCCTTGGCATCAATGTTTTTGGAAAATCCAAACTACTGTTTATTAGCCTGGATTTATACTCTCATTGCTTTGCCATACTGTAATTACTGACAAATGATGTGGAAAAGGCTGAAATATTCAGTGCTTTTGGATTTTTTTTTTGGGGGGGGGGTTGCCTCTGTCTTCACAGACAAGATCAGCTCCCAGACTACTGCTCTGGGCAGCACAGAATGGAGAGGAGATGAGCAGCCCTCAGGGCTGAAAGAACAGGTTCTTATAGAAAAGTGGACAGGCACAAGTTCATGGGGCTGGATGCAACACATCCAAGGGTGCTGAGGGGGTTGGCTGATGTGATTGCAGAGCCATTGGCCATTATCGTTGAAAACTAGTGGCTATTGGAAATGACTGGAAAAAGACAAATATGGTGCCCATCTTCAGAAAAGGGAAGAAGGGGAATCTGGGTAACTATAGATTGATCAGCCTCACCTCGTTCACTGGGAAAATCATGGAACAGGTCCTCAAAGAATCCATTTTGAGGCACTTGGAGGAGAGGAAGGTGATCAGGAACAATCAGCATGGATTCACTAACAGATAGTTATGTCTGGCCAACCCGATTACCTTCTATGATATGACGACTGACTTTGTGGATGTGAGGAAGGAGGTGGACATGATAAACATTGACTTTAGCAAAGCTTTTGACATGGTCTCCCACAGTATTCTTATCAACAACTTAAAGAAGTATAGGTTGGATGAATGGACTCTAAGATGGATTGAAAGATGGCTAGATCCTCAGGCTCAATGGGTAGTGATCAATGGCTCAGTGTCTAGTTGGAAGCCAGTAACAAGCAGAGTGCCAGAGTAGATCCTGGAGCCAGTTTTGTTCAACATCTTCATTAATGATCTGGAGAATGGAGTGGATTGCACCCTCAGTAAATTTGCAGATGACACTGACTTGGGGGGTGGTAGATATATTGGAGAGCAGAGATAGGATACAGAGTGATCTCGACGTATTGGAGGTATGGGCCAAAAGAAATCTGATGAGGTGCAACAAGGACAAGTGAAGAGTCCTGCACTTAGTATGAACTGGTACAGGCTGGGGGCCAATTGGCTGGGCAGCAGTTCTGCAGAAAAGGACCTGGGGGTAATAGTGGATGAGAAGCTGGAGATGAGTCAACAGTGTGCCCTTATTGCCAAGAAGGCTAATGGCATATTGGGCTGCATTATTATGAGCATTGCCTGCAGATTGTGGGAAGAGATTATTCCCCTCTATTTGGGACTGATGAGGCCACATTTGGAGTATTGTGTCCAGTGTCCCCCCGGAAGGATGTGGACACAGTGGAAAGAGTCCAGCAGGGGACAATAAAAATGATTAGAGGGCTGGAGCACATGACTTATGAGGAGAAGCTGAGGGAACTGGGCTTGTTTAGTCTGCAGAAAAGAAGAATGAAAGAGGATTTGACACCAGCTGTCAACTACCTGAAAGTGGGTTCCATAGAGGATGAAGCTAGGCTAGTCTCACTGGTAGCAGATGACAGAACTAGGAGAAGTGGTCTTAAGTTGTAGCTGGGGAGGTCGAGGTTGGATATTAGGAAAATCTTTTTCCCTAGGAGGGTGGTAAAGCGCTGGGATGGGTTACCAAGAGGGATGGGGGAAGGTGATGGAATCTCCATCCTTAGAGACTTTTAAGGTTTGTCTTCACAAAACCCTGGCTGTGGTGATTAAATTGGGCGTGGTCCTGCTTTGAGCAGGGGGTTGGACTAGATGACCTCTTGAGGTCCCTTCTAGCCCTAATCTTGTCTGATTATGTCTGGTGGGTATCATGGGGAGCTAAAATGAGAACACAGTTAAGGTTAAGCATACTGCGTCAGTAGAGTAGTACTTGGTACTGAGCACTGCTAAGTCAAATTGACTTCTGTGAGAGATGTGAGTGTTCGGGATTGCTCAGGATCTAATCCTCCTTAGATGGGGCTCAATGGCAGAATCCCCACCGCTATCATAGAATCTTAGGGCTGGAAGGGACCTCATGAGGTCATCTAGTCCAACCCCCTGCTAAAAGCAGCACCACTCCCACTAAATCATCCCAGCCAGGGTTTTGTCTAACCGGGCCTTAAAAATCTCCAAAGATGGAGATTCTACCACCTCCCTAGGTAACCCATTCCAATGCTTCATCACCCTTCTAGTGAGAAACTTTTTCGTAATATCCAATCTCGACCTCCCCAGCTGTAACTTGAAACCATTGCTCCTTGTTCTGTCCTCTGTTACCCTCGAGAACAGCCTAGCTCCCTCCTTTTTGGAGCACCCCTTCAAATAGTTGAAGGTTGTATTAAATCCCCCCTCAGTCTTCTCTTCTGCAGAGCAAATAAGCCTAGTTCCTTCAGTCTCTCCTCATAAGTCATGTGCCCCAGCCCCCTAATCATTTTTGTTGCCCTCCGCTGGACTCTTTCTAATTTGTCCACCTCCTTTCTGTAGTGGGGAGCCCAAAACTGGACACAGTATTCCAGATGCGGCCTGACCAGTGTCTAATAGAGGGGAATTATCACATCCCTCGATCTGCTGGCAACACTCCTACTGATGCAACCTAATATGCCATTGGCCTTTTTGGCAACAAGGGCACACTGTTGGCTCATATTCATCTTCCTGTCCACCATAACCCCCAGGTCCTTTTCTAGAGCGCTGCTACTTAGCCGATCAGTCCCCAGCCTGTAGCAGTACATGGGATTTTTCTGTCTTAAGTGCAGGACTTTGCACTTGTCCTTGTTGAACCTCATCCATGGTGTAGGTTTTGACCTTTAGTGAGAAGATCATTTCCTGGTTATTTTTCTGGACTTTATGCCACTATTTTATCTCATTTTTTCGATTCTTTCCCCACTCAGATTTTGAATTTCCTTATTTTTTTTTATTTCATAGACTCTGATAGTTCATAACGTTGTCTGCTCCTGAAACTGTTCTCCCTTCTTCCCCAAGGACATTTTAATCACAATGTTACCGCAAGTTATTTGGCCCAGGAAGCAATCATTGGGCTCAATTCTCTGGCCTGGGTTGTGTGTGAGTCAGATAAGAAAATCCAAAGGGTCCCTTCTGGATTTCGGATCTATGAATCAATGAGGTTCCTTTCACTCAAAAGGCCAGAACAGCTGTTGTTTAAAGATGGACTTTATTGAATATCTGCAGGGTCTGTTACAGTCTCTTAAGAGTATCTGTGATTTCTTGTTTAAAACAGGTTCTGACTGGTATAAACCTCTTTGACGTAAATGTGTATCAAGGCATTTCCCCTTTACATAGAATCATAGAAAACTGAAAGGAACCATGAGAAGTCATTGAGTCCAGTTCCCTGCACTCATGGCAGGACCAAGTATCGTGTTAAGCCATCCCTGTCAGATGTTTGTCTGACCTCCTCTTAAAAACTTCCAATGATGGAGATGCCACAACCTCCCTAGGCAACTTATTCCAGTGGTAATCACCTGGACAGTTAGGAAATTTTTCTTAATGTCCAACCTAAACCGCCCTTGCTGTAATTTAAGCCCATTGCTTCTTGTCCTATCATTGGCAGTTAAGGAGAACAATTTTTCTTCTTCCTCCTCATGACAACCTTTTAGGTACTTGAAAAAAGTTATCATGTCCCCTCTCAGTCTCCTCTTTTCCAGACTAAACAGGCCCAACTCTTTCAATCTTCCCGCATAAGGCCTGTGTTCCAGACCTTTAATCATTCATGTTGCTCTTCACTGGACTTTCACCAATTTGTCCACATTTTTCCTGAAATGAGGCGCCCAGAACTGGACACAATGCTCCAGTTAAGGCCAAATCAGGGCAGAGTAGAGCAGAAGAATTACTTTCATGTCTTACTTACAATACTTCTGTTAATACATCCCAAAATGGTGTTTGGGTTTTTTGGCAACAGTGTTACACTGTTGACTCATATTTAGCTTGTGGTCTACTAGGGCTATGTCTACACTTGGCCAAATAAGTCGACTTTGCTAAGTCAACTTAGCATGTCCACATTATAAAATTAGGTCGACTTAAAGTAGACCTTGCCAAAATGACTTAGAGCGTCCACATTGGACACCTAAGTCAACTTCTAGGGGCTAGGTGGACCTGGGAGTGGTCCTTGGTGGGAGAGGGGCACCCCTTTCGAAGTGCCAGGGGGCTCAGCATTTGCCCCATTGTCCCAGGGTACAATGAGGGCTGAGCAGGACAGGGGCAGGGGCAGGGCATAGGAGCAGGGTGGGCAGGGCTGTGTCCTGCCCTGTGGGTGGGCACGCCAGGCTCTGGCTGTGCCAGCCACACTGGCAAGGAGGTCACTGGGGGAGCCCTGGGGGCACTTTAAGTTGACTTAAAGTCGACTTAGGTCTAATCTGCATCTACACTGGCTAAGTCAACTTAATAAAGTCGACTTAGCCGGTAAAGTCGACTTCAAACTAGGTTTTATAAAGTCGACTTAAGCAGCAGCATAAGTCGACTTAAGGAAATTGTAGTGTAGACGCAGAGTAAATTAAGTCGACTTAAGCAGGCATAAGGCGACTTAATTTACAAGTGTAGGCGCACCCTATGATACCCAGATCCCTTTCCGCAGTACTCCTTACTAGGCACTCATTGCCCATTTTATATGTGTGCAATGGATTGTTCTTTCCTTAGGGCAGTACTTTGCACTTGTCTTTATTGAATTTCATTCTATTTACCTCAGACCATTTCACCAGTTTGTGCAAATCATTTTGAATTGTGATCCTATCCTCCAAAGCACTTGCAACCCATCCCAGCTTGGTATTATCAGCAAACTTTGTAAGTGTACTCTCTATGGGTGTGTCTACACTTACAAGTTAAGTCAACTAAAGGAGGCTTAAGTCGACCTAAACTACTCTGCGTCCACATTGGGCTTTCCTTAAGTCGACTTAAGGAAAAGTTAATTTGATGTAATAACACTTCGTTTTAGGTCGACTTAACACTTAAGTCGACTTTATTAGGTTGACTTAAGCCAGTGTGGACAGGGATTAGCGCCTAAATCGACCTTATTAAGTCAACTTAAAGTGTTAAGTCAACTTAATAAGGTTGAAAAGGGGCTATGTCTACGCTAGCAAAGTTGTCAACTTTTGTTAAGTCAACTTAATACGGTTGACTTTAATAAAGTCAACTTAACTTTTCTAGTGTAGACATAGCCGAAGTCATCATCTAAATCATTGATGAAAATATTGAATAGAACCTGATCCAGAACTGAACATTATTTAAGCACGTTCAGTGTTCGTTATAGATGCTGGATTCACACCCTTGGGGTGCATCTACACTTGTAAATTAAGTCGACTTAAGTCAACTTAATTTACTCTGTGTCTACACTTGAGTTTCCTTATTTCGACTTAAGCAGTTCCTTAAGTCAAATTAAGGAAAAGTTAGTTCGAATTAGTAAAACTTCATTTTACTTAGAACTAACCCTTAATTCGAACTAGTTAGTTCGAATTAAATCAAAGTGGCCATGTTAGTTCGAAATAACTGCTTAGTTCGAACTAACCAGCACATTGAGCTTAATGCAACTGACTAATTCGAACTAAGCAAGTGCCCTGCATGGCACTTGCTTAGTTCGAACAAGCATTCTAGTGGGGCCATGCTGGTTCAAATTAAGTTAATTCAAGCTAACTAGAATTAGTTTGAATTAGTTAGTTCGAATTAACTAATTCGAACTGACTTTGGTAAGTATAGACATGGCCTTGGAGACTAAAATCTGTGCGGTCCCAGGACAAGTTACAGCCTGGGCACTGTTAGTGTCATCATGATATGTGTCCACACTGCCCTGCCGGCAAACTACCCATTCAGGCCTTAGCCTCTGTGTTGATTTCCCATGGTAGAGCTAAATGTAGAGATGACTTAATGCCTCAGACACCTGTCCGCTGAGGAGTGAGGTGAGAGGACCATGTCCTTTTGTCTAGGTTACCCAGTAGCTAGGTTATTTATTAGTCATGTTACAGAGCTGCTTGCTTTCTCCAGCTGAGGGCGCTACACATGTGCATGGTCAGAGATGGGCCTTTCCCTGCAGAATGCACACTTGAAATAAACAAGACAGAGACGGTGTGGAAGAAAGGAGTTCTTATTCATTTCATTTTACAGGAGAATTGAGGCAGAAAGAGACTAGGTGACTGGCTCATGGTCACCTTGTATGTCTACACTTGCACCTTTATTCGACTTAACAATGCTTACGTCTACCTACAGAAAGCTGCATCCACATTGGGCATTTCAAGTTGACTTATGCACTTCCTTAAGTCGACTTAATAACTTCACCTCTGAAGGTCGACTTAACGCTTAAGTCAACCTTATTAAGTCAACTTAAAGGCATTGTGGACGCCCTAAGTCGACCTAATTGGCCTCCAGTCCGGGGGACGGGCTGGGGAGAAGGAGAGCCTCAATTGGGGGATCATGCAGGGGAGAAGGGAGAGCCACGGCTGGGAGATTGGGCAGGGGAGAAGGGTGAGACACGGCTAGGGGATCAACTCTCCCTTCTCCCCTGCCCAATCAGCCATGGCTCTCCCTTCTCCCCTGCTTGATTTCCCCAGCTGTGGCTCTCCTTCTTCGACCTAGCACCTGCCAGTGTGGACACGGGCGGCCAACTTAAGTTTCCAGTGTGACTGCTCTAAGTCGACTTAACAAGGTCGACTTAACCAGTGTAGACATAGCCCCTGGGAGTCTGTGCAAGAGCTGGGAACTGAAACCAGATCTTCTCCCTCGAGAGGAGTCCCCGTGGGTGCTCCACCTGAGGTGCGCTGGTGCATGGCTCGATTTAAAAGTAGTTGTCGTTGGAGCCACGCGCGTGAGACAGCTGTCTCACAGCATCCCCTGCTGCTGTTAGAACGCGCGCGGCTCCAACCGCCCATTCCCTTCTCTCCTGCCGGAGACACTAGTTGGGCACAGATTCCTTCAGCAAAAATTGTCCCCTCACACCTAGTTTTTCCTTATAGGAACCTAAAATTCACCCTATTTCCCTTTTCGATAATTCCCTTTTTCTTTTCTTTTCATTTCTTTAAAAAAAAAAAAAAAAACCTCGCACTCTCTCTTAACATGTCGGCTTCAAGAGGTGCGAGAAATGCCGGGACGTGATACCGGCTTCAGGCGGCCATGCCGTCTGCATCAAATGTCTGGGTGAGGGACACATTTCTGACAAGTCTCCCCACTGTAAAAACTTGAGCTCCAGGGCCAAAAAGGATAGGGATCTGAGACTCAAGTTGATATTAATGGAAAAATCACTACGACCTTCACCAGACCCAGGTCGCGGACGCTCTCTCTCCCCGACCCAGCACTCGGGGAAGAGACATCTTTCACCCCCACAAGGAGAGCAGAAGAGAAGAAAACAACTCTCTGCCTCTCCGGGGAGGACTTGTGCCAAAGAGGCGTCAGGTTCCTCGGGCACAAAAAGTGGCTCAGATTCAAGAAAGAAAGCCGCGGCTGCAGGCAGCAGCTCTGACCGACAGGACAAAATGCCCAAGACTCAGAGGGAAATCCCAGGGTCGGCACCGGCAGGAGCCTCGGCACTGCAGGGAGGCTCGGCACTGGAAGATACCAGGAGCGTGGAAATAGTGGCGGCAGACCGCCCGGAACCGCAGGCTCCCATTACTCTGCACGATCAGCTGGAGCTGACACAGCAAACCGCCCCCACGGCACCACAGCCTTCAGCACCGTGGACAGCTCCTCAGCAGGCTGCCTCGGCGCCGGCTCCTGCAAGGAAAAGGACACAGAAAAAGAAACATGCTGTAGCAGGAAGGGATAGTTCTTCCTCCCCTAGCCTTACTACACATTATGTTAGAGGGGCACAGCAACAGCAGAGCTCTTCTGCACCTGACTCATCAAGTGACGGAGAGGCAGGAGGGGACCTGCCCCCCTATGATCCTTTCTATGGACAGGGGTTCATGATACCCTACCACAATAGAGCAACATACTCATATTATGATCAAGGCTGGTATGGTCCTCGGCCAGCTTATCCCCCTCGCTGGCTATATCATCAACGACAGCCCATCCATACGATACCAAGGATGCAGAGCAGAGACCCACAATACACAATGGAAGAAGTAAATAATTCTCTTCCATCACAGTCACATGATGAGGAAGATCAGGGTGACGATACTTACCTGCTCTCACCCCAGGAAGTATCCTCTGTAGCGGACGATCTCATTATTCCATCAACTTCATCACAGTCACTTGATGATGCTAGACAGTTTCAAGAATTGTTCAGGAGAGTGGCAGAATCCTTGGAGATCTCATCCCAAGAAGTCCTTGAGTCCCAGCACAAACTACTCAGCATCATGAACACCAAACCATCAACAAGACTGGCCCTTCCTATGGACAATGCGTTGATAGAGCCAGCAGACATAATTTGGCAGAATCCTGCGTCAGCCCCTCCGACTAACAAGAGAGCAGACAGGAGGTATTACATTTCAGCCAAGGATTCGGAGTACTTGTTCACTCACCCTGTACTGAATTCGCTGGTAGTGGAAGCAGCGAGTCGAAGAAACAAACAACAATATAACAAAATTGCGCCTCACAATAAGGAGGATAAGAAAATGGATTTATTTGGGAAAAGAGTATATACATCTTCCTCCTTGCAAATGCGTATTTCAAATTATACAGCATTGTTGGCGAATTATAACCATGCAAATTATTTAAAACTGGCAGATTTCATTGACGACATCCCAGAATCCAGGAGAAGACAGTTCCACTCCATAATTAGAGAGGGCCAATTGATATCTCGTACGGCTCTCCAGGCGGCCTTGGACGTTGCAGATACTGCGGCGAGGGCCATGGCCACGGGATTAGTTATGAGAAGATCTGCCTGGCTTCACTCGGCAGACCTCCCTCGTCAATTGCAGACCACGATTGAAGACCTCCCCTTCGACAGGAGGAAGCTTTTCTACGAGAAAACAAACGACACCATGCACTCCTCAAAAGACGATAGTGCCACATTAAAGAACTTTGGTATCTACCCCAATATGACCAGGACACGTCCGCAAAGATACCAACCATATAATCCGAGATTCCAGTATCATTACACCAGGCAGAATTTCAGGACACAAGAGCCTTCAAGGGGCAGATACCGAACACAGAGACACAGGCAGAACAGGGGGCATTCTACCACATCTCAGAACCCCCCAAACAAGCCGCAATTTTGAAACGTTGGTCGAGGGATCGTTAAACATCAACAAAGATTCAAGGCAGGTAATCAATTTTCAACATCGGCTGAAGACCTTCTACCACGAGTGGAAGTCCATTACATCGGACAAATGGGTACTGGAGATTGTCAACACCCGGTACACCATTCCATTCAAAACACCTCCAACCCACAATTCCCCTTCCCCATCCCTATTCAGGGACACATCTCACGAACAATTGCTCCAACAAGAAGTAAAACGGCTATTACATCTAGGAGCAGTAGAAGAAGTCCCAGACGATCACAAAGGCAAGGGCTTCTATTCCCCTTACTTCCTCATAAAGAAGAAATCAGGAGGGTGGAGACCTATTCTCGATCTCAGAAGGTTAAACAAGTTCATAACATATCAAAGATTCAGAATGAATACACTAACATCCATCATTCCTGCCTTGGACCTAAACGACTGGTTTACATCCCTCGACCTCCAGGACGCGTATTTTCACATCTCAATACACCCATCTCATCGAAGATTCTTGAGATTCAGAGTCGGAAACACACATTATCAGTATACGGTCCTACTTTTCGGCCTCTCAATGGCCCCAAGAACATTTTCAAAGGTGTTCTCAGTGGTAGCGGCCTGCTTAAGGAAGCAAGGCATCATGTTTTTCCTTTACTTAGACGATTGCCTCCTGAGGGCAGGTTCACAAGGGAAGGCAATGGACGATCTACAATGCACTATTCAGCTTTTCCAGACATTGGGACTCCTCATCAATTGGGAAAAATCAATTATGATACCGTCTCAGGTCATAGACATCATAGGGGCAAGGTTAGACTCTCGAAGAGCAAGAGCCTTTCTTCCCTACGACAGATACGAGACAATCAATACCCTCGTAAACACGCTATGCACTGCCCCTACAGTAGATGCTCTGACATGCATGAGACTCTTAGGCCACATGGCAGCCACGACAGCAGTGGTCGAGAATGCTCGCCTTCACATGAGGACATTTCAACTTTGGTTCTCAAGACTCTTCAAACCTCACTGGCATCCATGCCACAAGACATTATCAGTACCAGGGACCATAAAACAATCCCTGGAATGGTGGAAGTCACCTCGAAACCTCCTCACAGGAGTCCCCTTTCACCAGAAGACACCCACAGTATGGATGTCGACAGATGCCTCTCTCACGGGTTGGGGAGCATGCCTCGGCACCGACACGGCGCAGGGAAAATGGTGCATGTTGGAGTCCCGCCTGCACATCAACATTCTCGAGCTAAGGGCTGTTCGCAGAGCTTGTGCATATTTCTTCCAGAAAATCAAAAATACCCACACAAAAGTTATGACAGACAACATAGCCTGTATGTACTACATAAACAGACAGGGAGGAGCAAGATCTCCTTCACTCTGTGTGGAGGCCCTAAAACTGTGGAGATGGTGTGTGATCCACAGGGTGATTATCTCAGCGACCTATTTACCAGGAAATTGAAACATAATAGCAGACACACTCAGCAGATCCTTCCCCACGGATCACGAGTGGGAGCTGAGCCAAACAGTGTGGGAGATTATCTGTCAGCGCTGGGGATATCCAGTGCTAGATCTTTTTGCCACATATCAAAATCGAAAGTGCCACCAGTTTTGCTCCAGGGCAGGAATTGGCACAGCATCCCGAGGAGACGCATTTCTCCATTCATGGTCAGTAGGCCTATTATATGCCTTCCCTCCGCTACCACTCATACAAAAGACTTTAATCAAGATAAGACACGATCAGGCAACAGTAATAATGATAGCCCCGGCATGGCCACGTCGACTGTGGTTCACCCTCCTCTTACAAATGTCCGCTCAACCGCCGATGCCCCTTCCACTCACACGGGACTTATTGTCGCAGAACAGCGGCAAGATTCTGCACCAGAACATTCAAAACTGCACCTCACGGCATGGCTGCTCCATGGTTCACGCGGGATGAGCTAGAATGCTCAGAATCAGTTAGAGAGGTGCTATTAAATAGCAGAAAGGCATCAACCAGACGTACTTACCTGATGAAATGGAGAAGGTTTATGGAGTGGTGCACACCAAAGGGCATTGAACCGTTCCACATCTCGATCCCAATTATACTGGACTACTTGCTGCTCCTGAAAAGATCAAAATTGGCAAATAGTACTATAAAAGTTCACCTGGCAGCTATATCAACTTTCCACTCCAGTACAGAAATCGGCACTATCTTCTCAAACCCTTTGGTAAAGAGGTTCATGGCAGGTTTGCAGAACCTTTACCCTGAGCTAAAGCTACCACCTCCGAGTTGGGACCTTCAGCTGGTCCTTCAAATACTTACTGGACCTCCTTTTGAACCCCTCGCAAATTGCTCATTTCTGCATCTCTCAATGAAGGTCGCCTTTTTGGTAGCCATCACATCGGCCAGGAGAGTGAGTGAATTAGGGGCGCTAATGTCACAACCCCCCTTCACAGTTTTTCATAAGGACAAGGTGACAATGAGACCTCACCCAAAGTTCATCCCCAAGATTGCTACAGCATTTCATATGAATCAATCCATTGACTTACCTGCATTCTTTCCGAAACCGCACTCCAATCTGGACGAAGCTCGTCTCCACACCCTGGATGTCAGGCGGGCAATCGCTTTCTACCTAGAAAGAACAAAGGCATTTAGAAAATCCGACAGACTGTTTGTTGCAATTGCCAACAGGTGTAAAGGCTCAGTCCTCTCCTCTCAGAGAATTTCGAAACTTATAACCACATGCATTCGGGAAGCCTATAACACAAGAGGCCTTCCTCCACCATCTACCATAAGAGCCCACTCTACCAGGGCCGTTGCCACGACGACAGCCTTTTCACGCAATATCTCAATTAGCGAGATCTGCAGGGCAGCGACTTGGGCCGCACCGCAGTCCTTTATTAAACATTATGCAATAGACAGCATGACTCGGGCAGACGCCAGTCTTGGACAATCAGTCTTAGCAGTGGTACAAGGAGCAGGCTCCGAAGCCCAACCATCCAATTAAGGGCACTGCTTGCTAAACACCTCAGGTGGAGCACCCACGGGGACTCCTCTCGAGGGAGAATGGGAGGTTACTCACGTTGGTGCAGTAACTGAACTTCTTCGAGATGAGAGTCCCCGTGGGTGCTCCACCACCCGCCCACCTCCCCTCTCTACTTCGGAACCCTACAACACTATGGGTAGAGAAGGGAATGGGCGGCTGGAGCCGCGCGCGTTCTAACAGCAGCAGGGGACGCCGCGAGACAGCTGTCTCGCACGCGCGGCTCCAACGGCAACTACTTTTAAATCTCCTGCTAGTGGCTCAGCGCGCGCCAGCGCACCTCAGGTGGAGCACCCACGGGGACTCTCATCTCGAAGAAGTTCAGTTACTGCACCAAGGTGAGTAACCTCCCATTCTAAATCCCAGTTAAGGGCCTTCACCCTTTTACTGTTCCTGAAAGTGTCTAGATACTGTTAACATCTTCTTGGGTTCTCTGTTAAATATCAAGATCTTTATCATTTCTGTAAACTCTTCATTTTAGCCTAGAATCACTCACTCAGAGACAAGTTCCAGCAGGATAGGCATGTTAGTCGAGTTCAGCCAAACAAACAAGGAGTTCTATGCCACTTTTAAAGACTAACAAATTGATTTATCGCATGAGCTTTCGTCACTCAGAGACACTGTTTTTTTATACTGACAACAGGAATTCTTTCCCCCCACTCATCTGCAATTGATTAAATAAACTAAACATTATAGGGGAGTTTTCTTGACTACCTCCAAAAGAGTGTTGTCATGGGTAGAAAAAGTTCCGTGTAACTGCCAATTCTGATGATTTATTTTAGGTGCCTGATTGACAAAATTACTGGTGTCGTTGAATTTTTTTTAACATTTGTATGGATATAATGGTTTGTTTGTTTCTTTGTGTTACCATCAAAGAATAAATCCCTTCCCCCTCTCAGCTCCAGAGAATCACGTGCGACTACCGGATTGTCTCTAGTCTCCTCAGCTGGTGCATTTTCTACCGAAAGCTTGTCTGCCCGGAGTCCAGTTCCCTGTGCTCAATGCTCTGAAGAAGCCAGTGCAGAACGTGGGGACAGCAGAGGAATCAGCAATGGAATGGAAAATTTGAAAAGTATGAATTGTTTTCCAAAATAGTTGACTTTTTTGCTCAGCCTTTGTAATAAGGGCACAGTAAGTATAGTGTAAGTACGCCAAGATTACAGTGCAATTACACGGTCTGTACCTGATTCAGGTGAGGTCTACTAATTAGTATAACTAGAAGAGTCACTACATGACACAGAATAACAGTGTGCACACTATGTGGTAATGCAGTGGATTTCTAATAGTACATGTGTTAAGACCACCAAATGGTGGGAGTACATTTAGGCATGTGGTTACCTTCTGCTTCTGTGACTTGGGGAAGTCACTTGCACTGATGGAAAATTTCCTACTGTTTTTCAACAAAAAATGGAGTTTTCAGCAAAGGAATTTTGTGGAAAATGTCAACCTTTTATTGAAAAACAAAATGCAAATATTTTAATTCAGAAATTGTGCTGTGATGCCTTGTGTTCCCATCCTCCTCTTTGGGCTGAGTTCCCCATCTGGGTTACATCTTTCATCTGTCCCCCATAAGATCAGTTGAACTAGGGAAACTGGATGGCTTTCTGGATAGGTCACCAGATATATACCAAGTCTTTCTGCCCTGGAAAAGTTCCAGTTGAATCACATCCAGACTCCCCAACAGGTGCAAGTTTTGAAGAAATGTCTTCTTGCTGTGGTGCTTGTGAGGGAGCAGGGTACCATGGAGGCAAACCAACCACAGGATAAATAGCATTATTGGAGGAGAACAATTTTTATTTCCTCTGAATTGTTTGCTAATTTGTTTGTTTGTTAATCCCTGCAGACAGTGAACTTTCTAATGATGCTCTGGAGAAAAAAACCAGCAAATCGAAGTCCAGTTCTCCTCGCGTGCCCGTGATCGCACACCGACCAGGCTCCAACACCAAACCGATCCTGCCTCCAATCCCGTCAGGGAGGAAAGAGACAAACCCTTGATGGTCGACACCAGCTGAAGCATCTCTTTGATCATGCCAATCTCCGCTGTCTAACTTGAATACCAGTTTTGACATCATTTCTCTGACTCACAAAGAAAAGTCTGTCAAAGAATATTATTTTTCTGAATCCATCTCTGATTAATTCTGAATCGCTCTTCTCTTTAGAAAAAGTTATTGATTTATAACTTTATTAAAAATTACTTTGCTTTTCCCAGATCTAGAAATGATTTCCCCAGATGCTGTCACAGAATTTTCCCTGAGATCCATATGATCAGATCCTCCATGGATATTTTTTCTATTTCACTGACTTAATTGAAGTGTGGAAGTGTAGAAGGCCTCTGGTAATAATGTTGCGTCTAGCACAAGTCTGCTGAATTAGTTTTTGTTAAGAGGGATTTACTGTGATACTTAGATTGAAGTGAGGAAGGGAAACTTAATTCCAGGGCAACCTTTCCTAGAAGCTATGTCTTTTAGAAATGATATGTTGTTTTTGATATACATGTGAATTTAAACCAACAACCTATAAGGAATCACCAGAAAAAATACTGAATTAATTTGATTTTGCCTAGTTTTAACTATTTTCAGATTATGCTGAGATGTGTTTTGCCACATATAATAGAAATGGAGTCTCACTATTCAATAAAATTCACATTAAACTTTTTCAGTATTAATGTATTTTACTATATATTTACATTGTTATATTTATTGAACAATTAATAGGTTGCCTGCCTTGATAAATTTGTGCTCTGAAGCCCTAGGTTTGTTCATATAACACCATTTATGTGCATGGCACTTTGCAAACATGTGAGAAGACATGACCTGTTATACCAAGGTATATTAATTTCTGCCTGTGGAACTGCTTTGGATTTACCCCTGAGTAACTGATCAGAATTTGGCCAGGGTCCTTAAACTCTAAATTAGATGGAGAATAAAAGAAAAACAACTCATGGGATATGATGGATAAATCAGAATAAATATAATAAAAATACAGTAGAGCCTGTAAATAACTCAACTTCAGGAAGCTTATGATCTCCAAACTGCATCCAGCGCTTCGTCACCTCTATTAGAAGATACCTCTCCTGTAAGGAATTGATTTTTGTGTGAACAGAGCCAAAACTCATCAGGCCAGAGAGGCAAAGGGATTGTAATCAAAGCACATTGCAAAGGGAAGTAGCACCCATTGAGCATGAGTTCCACCAAGACTGATCTCCAGCTGGTCCGTAAGACAGTCTGGCTGGATGTTCAGCCTGTGTCCATCGCTGGCGATTTTATTGTACCACTGAAGCTTTCAGCAACCATCTTGCTGACTGTTGCCGAAATGTTTTGGCACCTGAAGATGCAGGTCGGTGACTAAATTGATATTTTCAAAAGTGTCCACACGGGTTAAATGACACAACTTTGTTTGGGTGTGTAATCTATTTAGGAACATTTGAACATCTCATTTGGCATTGATCTGCATCCTTTGGGGCCAACTACTTAGAAAATCTGTCCCCTACTGCGCTTCCTGCTCCACTGCTGACTTACACTGTGACCTGAGGGACGTCACAACTTCCAGGGGTGTCATTTTCACTGTTTCGCCACTGAAGATAATAGTATCGCGCTACCCCTCGCTATGGCTGTTAGGGTTAATTAATTAATGTCTATAAAGTGCGTTAAGATAGAGCCTTGCATGATAGTCCCATACTGTCATTTAAAAGAGAAACATACCCTAAGAACAGAAATGAGGAATCCTGTGGCACCTTAAAGACTAACAAATGTATTAAGAGCGTAAGTGTTCGTGGGCCAGAACCCACTGGGTCAAATACAGAGAGTTCTGTTGCGACCCTGTTTGAGTAGCTACATGTAGCGTATTCTGGAAACAAAGACTGTAGCTACAGAAAGATATCACCTTCTCCCACCCCGCATGGCTGTGTATTTAGCCAGCTGATTCCCTATGCATCGATTTCTGTCCCTAACCCAGTCCGCTAAAGTCACCACTTTTTTCTACATGCAGAAACCTCCTAAACACGCCTTCAACACCCACCCGATCGTTTTGGTCACTTCCACCTCAAACAAAACACCAAAAAGTACCTCTGTGTTATTCCTTCTTCTGTGCGAGCCAAGGGGATCGAACGGTTCTGGTGTCTTAGGGAATGTCTACAACCGCATCTAGACACCCACGGCTGGCCGGTGCCGGCCACGGGGGGCTCACTGGGCGTGGGCTGTGTGGCCGGCACTGTGTTGTAGCCGTTTAGGCTTGGGTGGCAGCCGGAGTTCTCAGACTCTCCTGCTTCACGGGGTCCTAGATCCCAGGTCCTGTTTGAGCCTGGAAGGCTACACAGCAAAGAAAAACTTGGCAGCCCAAACCTACCGATCAACGGGCGCAGGCCAGCTGTGGGTGTGTAGCTGCTCTGCCAACATCCCCTTAGCAGCCCCAGTCCTGCAGCATTTAGACCCCTCAGTGACGTGAAGCACACGCACTCCTAGTGGGACAACTTGCCCATATAAAGCTGCGCACGTGTGTTCCCAGAATCCCTATGCCTGCCCCTGCTGCTTCGCCAGCACTTTACACCTGGAATAGTCATTTACATCTGGGAACTGCAAGGTCATGCATTTAGGGAGAAATAACAAGCATTTTTCCTATCAGTTGGGCAAGCATCAGTTGGAACGGACTGAGGAGGAGGAGAAGGATCTGGGAGCACTGGTTGATCATAGGATGACTATGAGCCGCCAGTGTGATGTGGCCGTGAAGAAAGCTAATGCGGTTCTAGGATGTATCAGGAGAGGTATTTCAAGTAGAGACAGGGAGGTGTTAGTGCCGCTGTACAAGGCACTGGTGAGACCCCATCTGGAATACTGTGTGCAGTTCTGGTCGCCCATGTTTAAAAAGGATGAATTCAAATTGGAACAGGTGCAGAGAAGGGCTACAAGGATGGTCTGTGAAGTGGAAAACCTGCCCTATGAGTGGAGACTCAAGAAGCTTGGCTTGTTTAGCTTAACCAAAAGAAGGCTGAGGGGGGATATGATTGCTCTCTATAAATACATCAGAGGGATTAACATCAGGGAGGGAGAGGAATTATTTGAGTACAGCACCAATGTGGACACGAGAACAAATGGTTATAAACTGTCCATCAAGAAATTTAGGCTTGAAATTAGACACAGGTTTCTAACCATTAGAGGAGTAAAGTTCTGGAATAGCCTTCCAAGGGGAGTTGTGGGGGCAAAAACCATAACTGCTTTCAAAACTGAGCTTGATAAAT